>JAODKW010184135.1:0-11059 GCA_027576515.1 Dryopteris marginalis
GAAACTTTTTGTCCTGCAGTTCTTTACTTAGCGGTTACAACAAATAATTTTCCTTGTACAGTTGTATCTCAAAGATGGGTTATCTTCTACTCTAATATGAAGGATTAGAATAATAAATGTAACTGTGTGTGTGTGTGTGAGAGAGAGAGAGAGAGAGAGAGAGAGAGAGAGAGAGAGGAGCCCATCTGTCGCCCATCTTTTGTAGTGGAAAGCCATGAAACTAGAAGCAAACTTTCAATTTAGTAAAAACCTTAATTTTCTCAACAGACCCTCTAAATGTAAAAACTCTAAATTTGTTTGTGCTCTCAAAAGACCCTCTAAATGTAGAAACTCTAAATTTGTTTGTGCGAATGATGACATGTGTGAGAATGTGGCATTTCGAATGTAATGCTTCGACGATGTGGTGAATGTGCACTTTGAAAAGCACAACAACCTGTTGATTGCACAACTTTTGGGTTGAAATTATTCTTTACATTACAAAATGCTTGTGTGAGTTTTGGAAAAGCAAAGCAATATTTTTGGATACTTCCAAGTCTTTTTTCACTAGAATTGTCTTGTAGCTGGGTGCAAGTGAGGAATCCTGATCTATTAAGTGAAGATCGAGTTGAGGTGCTAGGCTACAAGGATTCCTTCGATGACATGTTGCTTGTTTTGGGCATTTAAAGGGATCACAAGTAGCTGAAAGTGAGGTGTAAGGGCAGAATCCTGAGATATTAAGTGAAGATCTAGTAAAGCACTTAATTTGAGGTATCAAGTTGCAAGGATTCCTTTGATAGCAAGGTGCTCGTCTTGTGCTTTTCAAGTGTGTTCTGTGTGCTTAACCATCGATAGTTCTTTTTTGTAATTAATGTAATTACACATTATGGAAATAAAAAAAGGGAAAAACAAGACAACTAGATGGAGATTGCTTAACATTGAACGAGAGAGAGAGAGAGAGAGAGAGAGAGAGAGAGAGAGCAAACTCTCAAAACAGATTGGTGCCCCACTCATGTGCGTGACGGCTGGCGAAGAGAGAAAGCTGGAGAGAGAGAGAGAGATAAAGATGGGAAAGAGTGAGAGAGAGAGAGAGATGCGTGAGAGAAAGAGAGATAAAGTATAAAATATTTATTTAGGCCGCAATGACAGCTTGGGCAAAGTAGTGGAGTAGTTAAAATGTTCAAGTTTCCACCAAAGGTCATTGGTTCAAAGCTTGGTGCATGTAATATACTGTAATATATATTCCCTATATAAATTAAAATTAGCCTTAGCCTTAGCCTTAGCCGTCGGCCTAGGCTCAGTAATAAAAAAAATTCATTTTTTTGCTCATTATAAAAAAAAAGGCTAGGCGCCCAGTAAAAAAAAAAATTCGTCTTCTCCTCATTAGAAAAAAAAAAGGCCAGTCAAGAAGAAGAATAAAATATTGTTTCTATCGTTATGAAAAAAAACGGCCAGTCGCCAATTTAAAAAAGAGAAGAACAACCACTTATAAAAAAAATCAGACCGACAACAAAACAATCAAATTTTTGCACAACCAAGTATTTCTGAGTTTTCTGCATCTACCTTATGGAGTCTGCTGATGGTGAAATGCAAGGTATTGCTTATCTTTCACCTATAGAAAAAATCTTTGCTTACCTTTACACTTGAATATTGAACACTTATTCTCTTTCTTAGACTGCAAAATGATCTCTTTGAATTATGCTTGACAGATTTTGCCCATCATAGTGATGTTGAAGCCTCTCAAGACCAATGTTCAAAAACTCGATACGATCTTGCTTACAAAGAAAAGAGTCCTTTATCTGCTTCGAGATTGGCTTTCAAGCGCAGTCCTCTTTCGAAAGCTGTAAACCGTGCAATTAAACAAAGGCATGCAAGTGCTCATGGTAAGAAAATCTCCAAAGCCTAATCTATAGTTGCATATATATTTTTTTGTCTAAGAGTGCATATTGACATGGATTTTTTGCTCCCTAAGCTAAACGATGTTTGCATGCCAACAACCTAGCCTCTATTCCAAACGCTGCCCTCCATATTCCAGAGAGCGATGTTGCTACATCTACAACTGTATTGCCGATCGTTGTGCACAAATCAAAGCCGGCAGCAGTAGCCTTGTTGCGGAGCAATTCTCTTTGTCGCTCTCCTTGAAGAGGGATTCAATTCCTATCTTCTCCGTTGCTGAGATTTCAGAGGCAGCGAGCGGGAGATTTGCTTTTGAGGGCAAGATCCTTGTTAAGTATGGGACTTTCAAGATTACGGTTGGTTCATACCCGAAGTTTTTGAAAGTCGATCTTAGTGATCGCAAGGCCCAACACTCGATCACGCTTGTAGTGGCTGCTGAACAAGTGAAGCAATTTGTCCACATTCTGAACGTTGGCGACTATGTCCGTATTGAGGGCGTGAGTGCAAAGCCTAGGAACAAGAATGATGGTGGCTCATATCCTCTATCCCTGTATGCGACTGCAACAACGTTGGTGGTGAAGGCTGAGCCGTTCGAATGCAAGCTTCGATTTCTGCCCGAACACAAAATTTGCGAGCTCTTTGATCCGACTGCAGCTTTGGTAGATAACATCACTATTGCCTTCATTGTCGTCAAGAATGACAATGTTAGCAAAGCAGATGGTGAGGTGGCAGCACAACTTACTATTGCAGATGGGCCTGCAACTCTTGATAGAGCGACAGTGAGTGTGCACCTTGCTGTTTTTTTTTGCTGCTTTCTTAAGATCAGCCTAGTTTTTATTGCTGTTTTTCATTTGTTTTGCAGTTATCATTCGTGCCGACAAGGAGGTCTGATTATTTCTGCATTCTTGATGAGATTCAAGAAAAAGGCCATTTCATGAGTGTGGCACAAAATATTGGCATTTTCAAGGGAAGAAGCCAGACACTCTCTATTTTTGATGCCACAGTCTTGACCCCAGTGCCAACTGCTCGTTTGGAATCAACGCTAAAGACTGCAGTCACCCAACAACACGAGCTTCTTGGCGTTGGTAAGAAGGTGAGTTCTTCTATGCCTTGACCTGCGCTTCTTTCTGCCTCCCCTTCTTTCCTTATGTTGTAATTGCGCTGTTCATTATTTCGTTGCAGATATTCGATGTTTTGCAGGTTGTCAACATCAATGCTATCAACATTGATTACCTTTGCATGGAGTGCAAGAGCTCCAAGGTCAGTCGTCAAGAGGACAAGGAGGCCTACTGCTACTCTTGTGCCAAGCCTACTAAGATTTTGAAGAGCCCTCTATTGCAAGGGAAAATCACAAAGCGTGATGGAGATGTGATCATTGTGAGTCTCAATGGCGCCATTGTAGACAAGATATTAGGCTTTGGTAAAAGTTTTTTGGAGCTGTATTCAGCTAATGTCTTCGAGTTGAAGTCTATGTTGCTTGATGTGAAGATCATTGGGAGCTTTAGCATTGACATTTCTAGCTGTGTCACTGACTTCAAGCGCGAGGGACCCTTGGTGAATGCGCTGCTCTGCGCGCGAGAAACCTAGCCTTCCTCACCCATGCAACTATTGCACAACCCTTGACATCACTCGGTCTTTCTCTTCCACGTAGCCTTTGTTCATGCAGCAGCTTAAAAAAGCCACACTCCTTTTTGGTTTTCATGCATGTTTTTTCTTAAATCTGTTTTGAAGCACCTATGTAAATCTATTTTTGGCTTTTGAATGAATGTACATATATGACAGACATAATGGAAGACATGTTTTACATTTCTTGCACATGTTTACAATTTATGAATTTGTTTTGAATTTCTGCCTATGTTTGAAGTTTCTAAATTTGGTTTACAATTCTAAACACGTTTGGTTGGTCTTCGCTCTCTATTGCCTAATGGAAGAGTCTTTGAAATTTAGAGATGTGCTTGCTAGTAACAACATTGCTGCAGATGAATTTCTAACGCACTCTAGTGTTGATACGGATTTTTTGTCTCTTTTCCCTAGCAATTGCGACGTTTTGCTTGCATTTACACACCATGTCTGTTCCACTCATCTTCCTCATTTGCGAAATAGTGTTATCAATGCGCTTTTCCGTCAAGTCACAGAGAATAACCTTGAGGCTACAAGAATTATAGGGTTCTTTAACAAAGATTTGGCACCATTAACCCTCACAAATATTGCATCTATAGTGCATACTCGTCCAACTTCTAAAATGCTTAGCATGCATTGCCTGCATCTTGCTGTGAAACTATCTTTGCAGCCTTGCATTTTGTTGCTCTATAATCAATTCAACCTTGCTTCTACTATTGAACTTAGTGTCGACCATCACAAATCGAGCCCTAAGAAGCTAGCAATCTTTGATACCAACCATGGCATCTTCGTATATCCAATTGCATCTAAACAAAAAAAAAAAAGAGCACGCTATCATGTATGGACAGCCCAAGAAACTTCTTTGTTGGTCGCTTTGATTTCCTCCCACCCTGGTATTAGCGCAAGGAATATTGCGCTTAAATTCATGGATGCAAGAGAGGCTCCTTCCATTCCTCTTTCAAAGGTGCAGAAAAAAATTTACGCGTTGCTCAAGGCAAACTTACAGCTGCCAACCACTCGCTTAGCTAGGCGTCAAAACATCCACTATTGGAGAGCTGTGGATGACACTCCATCCCACGCATGTGCATCGTGCAATGATCTAATCTTTTGACGTTCTAAAAGCACTCTAGCTAGTACTTTGAATAGTTTGAGTGATGGTTTGTGCTCTGCTACTGTTTCTACAAGAGTTTGTGGGCTATGTGCAAAGAGGCTAAACATCGGATTATGACCCATGTTTTGCATGCATGGTTGCACAACATTCAATCGAAAAAATACTGCAATCACAGCTCTAAGCCCTATTGAAACAAGATTAGTTTCATTACAAATACCCTTTGCTCAAATACGAGAGCTCAACTATGAAGGGCAGTTGGGTTTAAGAGGGAGCGTTATTAATGTCATGTCAAGCGTGCAAAAGGTTCAAAATTGTTTGCCTAGATTCATGGACGACAGCGCTTCAATCCTTGTCCAATTAAAGCGCAAATTGGAATACAAGCATTCTTACATGAGTGGGGTTGTGCGGCCTGCAGTGACACTCAAAGCCTTGCAAGCGCTTGGTCAAAAGAGCCTCTACATAGAAAATGATTTCAAGATCAATGAGCGATGGGCTGCGCAAACCTCCCATGACATCAATCATAGTGACGAGCTTTTGTCCTTGCAAGCCCATGGTGAGCTAGATGATGAGGAACTAGAAACCGACACCCTAGTTCATTGTCTTTACACATCTCAACAAGCGGTTGACCACAACTCCACTATGCTAAACATTGCGCATGCAGAGGGGAACTCCCCTTTAAGCTTATTTAATGATGAGTTTTGCGAGGAATTATCTTTTCCCACCTTATTCTTCCGCGAGAAAAGAAAATATAATCATCTTTGCCGTAATTCATTCCAAAGGGTTGCTAAGTAGGAACTTTTGAATGCGCACAGACGTTTTGGTTTAAATATTGAGAACCTCTTTTTTAAGGCAATGTAGATTATCATTTCAAAGGTTTGTTCTTCCATTTGGGTTTGCTTGCGCAAGGCACAGCCGCAAGGCAAGCTGCTTCAAGCCAAGGACGTTGTTGCAAATACAAATATTGAAGCATTGCTCTCATCCCAAATAGGATACAAAGACTTTGAATCATTGCGGACATCGCCTGACTATAAAACCAAATTAAAGAGAAATATTTTTGCAATGATCCGCCAGCTGGGCCCACCAACTTTCTTTGTGACCCTTTCATGTGCGAAAAAAAGATGGCAGTCTCTCAAACAATGCCTTGCTGCTCTCAATCCAGACATGGCTTTGGTTGAAGAAGATAACAACTGCACTACACAAAAACTTGTTCGCTGGGATCCAATCACAACAGCTCGATATTACGTCCACCGCTTCCAAGCGCTCAAAAAAGAGCTAAAGAAACATAAATAATTAATAGGTCAGGTTGAAGACTTTGTTTTTGTCACCGAGTTTCAGCATAGAGGAAGCCAGCATGATCATGGATTGATATGGATAAAAGATGCCCCATGCCATGGCCAAGCAAGGGATGAAGAGCTAGTACGCTTCGTTGACAATACCATTTCAGTCAATAGACACCAGCTACCAGAACTTCTAAGAGATGTCCAAACTCACTCACATAGGAAAACATGCAAAAGAAAACGCACTGAGTGTCGTTTTGGGTTCCCAAGGCCACCTGCAAATAAAACAATGATCCTTTATCCACTAGAAGAAGACAATGTTGAGCTTCTCCAAAATCGTAGAGCCCAGCACAAGATATTGATCGAGCAACTAGGAAGTTTGCAGAGAGACAATAACATATCTTTTCAAGAGTGGCTAGTTATGCTTGGCATGTGTGAGGCGACCTACATTGAAGTCCTGTGAGCTTCAATAAATGAGGCAACACTTGTGCTTAAAAGAGAGCCGAAAGATATATACACAAATAATTTCAACATTGGAATTTCTACCCTTTGGGATGCAAACATGGATATACAATATGTGTTTAACGCATTCGCAGCTGCTTCCTACTGCACATCATATATGACCAAGAATGACACTGCTACAAGCAAGGCTGTGCAAACTATCTTGCAACAAAGCAAGGAGAATGGCTCGCCCACAATTGAGAGACTACGAATTCTTGGCAATGCTCTTATCAACACACAAGAGTTGTCCTCACAACAAGCTGCCTATATTGCTCTATCTCTCCCATTGCAGAGTTGCTCTAGGAAATTTCAATTCATTAACACAAACTTTGCAGCTGAGCCAACATTATTGCTAAAAAGAAAAGCACAATTAGAAAGGCTCCAGGCTGAGGACACAAATATTTTCTTCAATGACATAATCACTAAATATGCAAAGCGTCCAACCAGGCTACATGCTTTGTGTCTTGCTGAGTTTGCATCTCAATACAAATATCAGAATGGCCACCACAAAAAAATGAAACGTGACAAAGTCATAAGATCCATTAACTACAATGTGGCCAAAGATCCAAAAAAGTACTACCATGAGATGTGTTTGCTCTATGTTCCTTTTACACATGAAGAAAACACACTACTTGTTGAACAAACTACAACATGGAAAGATGTGTTTGACACTCATATTCAAGACATTTTGCTAAGAAGCGCACAATTCACAAAAGTTTTCCATTCTCTTTCAAAAAACACCGCTCAAAAATCCTCTTCGCATGAGTCTTCATCCTCCTCAGCAATTGAGGTGCGACATGCGTACGATATTGGCGTTGACATGCCGTTAAAAAAAACCAATGCAGGTGTGCATACACAACAACAACTGCAAACCCTTTGAAATAGTGATTACCATGCACTGTTGCGCTCTCTTACACCAGAGCAACGTTTGTTGCACAACGATATACTTCTACGGAAAAGAATTTCCCCCCTTGAGACCTTCCACTTATTTTTAACAGGCGGTGCAGGAACAGGGAAAACGTTCACGCTACGCGCAATTGTGCAAGGCTTGACACGGCACTACTCAAAGCAAATGGAGTCAGACATAGAGCTGCCTTCTATACTTCTCATGGCGTACACTGGCAAAGTAGCCTTCAATGTCGGTGGCGTTACAATTCACTCAGCGTTGAGTCTCCCTTTAAAGCTACACGAGAATTTAAGCATGTCGTCTGAGAGGCTAAACATTTTATCACAACGCTACAAAAACTTGCGACTTGTTGTCTTTGATGAAGCATCCCTGATTGGCAGTAAGATGGTACGAGCAATCGACACAAGGCTGCGACAGATCAAGCATAATCATGTAAGTGCATTTGGGGGATTGGATGTTATTTTTTGTGGAGACCTTTGCCAAGCAAGCCCTGTTCGAGATGGTTGGATCTTCTCTTCTCCAAAAACACTAGAGGGCCTCTTCACTCAAAATTATTGGGAATCAAAGATAAAATGCTATGAATTGCAAACAGTAATGCGCCAAAATGATATTGAGTTCAAACAAGTCTTGAATAGACTAAGGGTTGGTGCTCACTCAAGAAATGACTTGAATTACCTCAATACATCTTTTCACAGGCTCCCATAAAACAAAGAAATCATTCCGCATTTGTTCTTCACGAATGAGCTCAAGGATGGTCACAACCAAGCTATTTTTAATTTACTTGCAACAGCACCTTTTGTGGTTGTTGCACATGATAAACGGCACAAAAATTGCTCAAAAACAATAACTATACCAAACAATCCACAATCAATTGCATGTTTGAGCTCTATCCTTCACTTGAAACCAGGGATGATTGTAGAATTGTGTGCAGGAAACATTGATATATTAGACGGTCTCGTTAATGGATCTGATGGAATTTTTCATGGGCTAGATAACACCAGTAAACCAACTATGCTTTGGGTTGAGTTCTTCGACCGCAAGAAAGGCGTTGCACAAAGAAATAAGTATCGCACCCTATACAATGAGTCGACCTCAAAGAATTGGACACCAATATTTATGGCCACAAAAGACTTCCAAGTAGGAAAAACTCCTTGAACATGGTCACTCAAACTCAATTCCCTGTACAGCCTGCCAATGCGCGTACTATTCATAGAGCGCAAGGCTTGACAATGGCATCAGTTGCATTCAATCCATCCAAAATTAAATCACACGGTTTTGTTTACACTGCCCTTTCTTGTGTGAGCGACCCAAAAAACTTGTACTTGCTTACCCCCATAAAAGAAAGCCAAATAAAAGTAGACAACAGCGTCCTGCAATAAATTCACAGACTTGGAGCACAAGCTAGGTGGCAATGTCTAAACAACAACTTGAGCGCATACTCCCAATCACACCTCGTGATTCAATCGCTCAATGTTGTTTCAATGCAAGCCCACATTCAAGATTTACTGCAAGATACTAGTATCATGGCCTCAGATATTCTATGCCTCCAAGAAACAAAACAAACAATGAATCAACGCCCCCCACAATCCAATTTCTCAAGCATATCATGCTATGCAGGATGTGGGCTATCAATTTGGTATGGGCCTCGAGTGCGCTTAGAAAGAAGAATTGATGCCACTTTGCCTGGCATTGAAATTCTTAATGCTACCTTTCGAACTTCCTTTGGAGAAAAGTTGCAAGTTGTTGGCATCTACAAATCACCCAAAGCAAGCACCCAATTGTTCATTGAGCTCTTGCAACATCAAATCTTAATTCTTGATCCACACTCTAGCTCTTTCCTTGTTGGCGACTTCAACATTGACACCGTGCCAAATAGCGCACCATTTAAACAATTGTCAGCAATGCTGTCAACAAGGGGCTATCTTCACAGCAATGCTGTCAACAAGGGGCTATCTTCAATTGCTCACTACTCCCACAACAATATACAACTCTTGTCTAGATCATATTTGGGCAAGAACCAACAGTCTTGCCCTGCTCTACGGCACAAACTACATTTATTGGTCTGATCACTCTTCCTCTTATATTCTGCTCCCCCGTCATTCTCCATAGATCCAAATCCAAAACACTACTACAAACTTCAAGAAACAAAAAAAGAAAATGAAACTGTTAGGCACGCATCGTGGTACACACAGAAGAAGTTTTTTTTTTTTCATTCCATTCTCCTAAAACAAAAGAGAACAAAAATAGGATGAATCAAACCTCTAGAATTGTTTTTGTTCGTTGTAAGCTCCTCTATCTCTACTTATGCTGCCATCATCTCGCTATCACACTTGCTTAAACATCTTTGCACAACCAAAATGTGATAGTTGTACCAAGATTTGCGTTTTGTCAACGCTACACTTTGTTTGGAATGGATGTGCTTGAACTTGCAGCTCATAATGTTGCTTGTTCCATTCATCGTGAAAGCTTGTTCTCTTCAAAAATGCAATTTCATATATATATTTACTTCATAAAATGCTAACAATTGCAGGCCTAGTGAATTTTTCACCTTGTTTTGATTGAAAATCGTTGAAGATTTCTCTTTTCATTCTCTCTCAAATTATCACTTTCATGTATTGTTAATATTTGAACTTTTTTTTTTCAGCTTCATTGTTTATTATATATAAAATGAGCTTTTGTATATTCTACTTTTACATATTTTTTATAAATGAACATTGCTTATATATATATTAAGTGTATTAACCTCTCTCTCTCTCTAAAAGACTCACGCTACATTTCTTTATTCTTACTATTTTTCTTTTAACCTTAAGGCAGCCATCCAATTAATTTTTAACTATTTTTTTTAGAGAGAGAGAGTAATGAGAGTAGATGTCAAAGTAATGCCTGCCCGAGGAAGGACTATGCATTGGAGGGGGGGATTTTTTAATATCGAAAGGGAGACTCTTGCTAAGGGAGACGGGGGCCAAGTGGATTTAGGTTAGGTGGAGGTAGGTTTGAGGAGAGAGAGAGAGAGAGAGACATTATCAAAGTGGGGGATATTGCATTTAGCTACCCCCGCTCATCGAGATATGGCGATGACTCTCTCTCTCTCTCTCTAATCACTCTCTCTCCCATAATCCATTCACACTAGAATAGACACACATACACACACTGGTGCTCTCGAATGGGCAAAGTCATGAGGATATCCCTCCAAATGTGATGATCTATGCCTACATCTTGAAAGCCTGTGGTAATGTAGAGAGATAATTTGTGTTGGACTGAGGTACTGCAGAAGCAAGTTGCAAGATACTATTGTACTGGGTTGTGCTCCAGTAGACATGTATGTCAAGTGCTTGAGAGAGAATATTGTACTGGCCAGTGCTCCTGTGGACATGTATTGCGTGGGCGGTCCTCCTGTGGACGTGTATGTCAAATAGCATGCTCTGGCAAATCACAGCACATGCTTGATTGGCTTCCTTCTCGTGGTGTTGTCTCTTGGACTGGGTATGCTTAACATGGGTCAAGTCACGAATGCGACATGAGGGCATCACTGTCAATGTGATGTTATATGCCTGCATCTTAAAATCCTTTGTTGCAGTACGTATAATGGTCTCTATCCAAATGCAGTAGCCTTCACTTGCTCACACTAATGACTGTTGTACGTGTGTGTGTGTGTGTGTGCAGGTTTAGATGTTGTACTGCAACATCCCCATAAGCAAGTACTCTCTCTCTCTCTCTCTCTCTCTCTCTCTCTCTCTCTCTCTCTCTCTCTCTCTCTCTCTCTCTCTCTCT
>JAODKW010185242.1:0-11056 GCA_027576515.1 Dryopteris marginalis
CTACCGAGAGAGAGAGAGAGAGAGAGAGAGAGAGAGAGAGAGAGAGAGAGAGAGAGAGAAATCAAAGTGAACTAGTAGAATACTTATGCGACAAACTCAAGAAAAGGCACAACTATACCATACCTTATTTTTTTCAATGTAATGGATTGAATGAGAGATTCAATGGAGTGTTTATGCTGACACAGATGACAGCACATCATGGAATAAGTTGGGATTTAGAACTACCTTGTGCCTTATGGCCAGATTGGACGGCAATCAAAATAGGTACTACCTTTTCCCCTTTCCATCTTGTTTATGGTAAGGAAGAACTATTCCCAATTAAAGTGGAGATTCCAACTTTAAGGATGCTAACTAAACTTATGGATTCTTTGCCCAACTTGTTTTAATAAAAACTCTTAATGTTAAAGCGGGTACAATTGGAAACAATATTGGCCTATGAGCATTATGAGAAAATGCAAGGTGAGAACATAAGAAGAATGAATGCAGGTATTGTTGATAAGGCTATCAAAGCAAAGGATTTATTTTTAATATATATTAGCAAGCTAGATCAAACTTTTCAAAAGAAGTTTTAGACCAAGTGGGAGGGTCCTTTCATAGTGGTGGAATCCTATTTATCAATTGATAGGAGTATGTATGGTGCTAGCTATCTTTACAAAAATGCATTTCTAGATTGATGACAATGGTGGAAAAAAGATCTCAAGAGCATAACCATGCTATAGTTCTTGCTCTCGTCGTCAAGAAGGACTATGGCCCAACTATTGAGCTTCTATTTGGTGACTGCTAGGACATGATTGTCCTGCAGTCTAGGGATGGGCAAACTATGTTTGGTTTTATTTTTGTTTTCATTTACTCTTAGTTTATTCATATATATATGTTTTATCTACTCATTTATATGCCTACCTACCACCAAAAAGATAAAGTTATTATTATCTATAAGAAACAATTTTTTAGGTTCTATTTTGATGTTTTTTTATGTGGAACTTGGAGCTTTTAAATTAGCTATTTTAATATTTTTATTAGAGATTAAATAAACATAAACTATGCAATAGATAATGCTTGATATGGTTATTATATCTCTCTTACAAAGCCTTACAAAAATGACCCCAATGGCATGCTTTTTGCTCACTAAACAATGCCAAAATTTGAATTTTTGGCGGTTTTTCAAGTTTGAAGTGGAGGGCTCTCTTGCATGCTGCCCACATCTTGAATTGTGGCTATGGCAGTCCTATGCTCATGCTCACACTTGTGCGTTTGTGTGTGTTAGTCATCTTGGTTGTTGTTCCTTGGTTTTTTTTTGTGTTTTTCGTGCCATATGCCTTGCATCTTCTATATTTGCTATTCTAGTAGTGAGCATGGATGGCGGTTATGCTTCTTGATTCCTTGATCTTCCATGGAAGATTGCATGTTGTGATATGTGGTAATGATGTTGATGACCTGTATTGTCGCCTTTCTCTAATATAGTTGGCATCCAAACATTGTGGATTCTCAAAATAAATAGATGGGGGGGCTCCCACATTGGGTCTGGGCAACGAGGGCACCCCATTTCAAAGGAGCAATGGCATAATGGGTCTTTCTCATACCTTTCAAGCACAAAGGCAGATCTATCCAAGGGGAAATTCTCATGCAAGAAAAAAAATGAGGCCAACCCACACAAATTCATATGCAAATGAGAGAGAGGGAAAGGATGTTTGTGCACATTTGGCATATGTGTATAGGCACACATCGACACTTCGCAGACATGCACCCACATATCCTTTTTGGCACATGCACATTAAAAAGATCTATAAAAGCTCATTTCTTTGTACTATAGAAAGAGAGAGTTGGCAAGACGGCGGAGAGCTGCCAGAAGTTTTGTAGGCTATGATCCTTGAATGAAAATTTAGGGTTGCATGTATGATAAGAGACATCATTTATCTTACTTAACTTGCGTGCCATCATGAGGTAATAGAGGAAATCAATAGATTTTTCTTGCGTTTCCATAAATATGGCATTGCAGGGAAAATTGTGGTGGTTTTAAGTGATCATTTCTTATTTACAGATCCAAGAGAGTGTCTCTTGGGGTGTAGAGTGTTTTGGAGTGAGTTGTCTTGGTAAAACATTCATGTGTTTACTGTAACTCTTCTTGTTTGCACCGAGACAAAATGTTGTAAGTGTGAGTTTCTAGCAGTGTGCTAGAGGTCCCCCTTGTGGTTTTGGGATTTAAACTTGGTGGGATTGATAGTTATAGAGTCGGGGTTTCATTTCCCCAAACTTCACACAACATCACGGTTTAACAAATGCATATGGAAGTATGCATAAGCAAACGCTTGCGTTAGCAACCAATTGAGTGAAGAGATAAATGTACTTACTTAAGAATACAAAAGGCGATTTATGAATTGTTAGGCACATTGATTGCTAATCATGTCAGCTTATTGTTTTATTGTTTGCATGGTTTATTGTGCAGATTTAGGTATGGCATCCCAAGAATAGTCCTCAAAAACTCCAAAGTCAAAGAAATATTATAGCAATGTTGATCCCTCATTAGCAAAGGAAATTTGGCTCTTATTTAGATTGTTCATGCCAGAGAACACCGCCAAATACACCAAATAGATGCTTCCCACATGGGACAATTTGGAGAAGCATAATCATCAAGGGTATCACCTTGATTATTTTAATTTTGAGTTCCAAGAGGATTTTATCCATGTATATAGATCTATAGATCTATGGAACCACAAAACTTATGAACAAAGAGGTACCTACTTGCCTAGAAAGAGGTTTTGCTACTTACAAGCATGGCGTCAATCTGGATTGATCATCGTTTGCGGAGCACAAGGAAAATAGGGGTGTAGATTTATTGGTTGATTGTAAGGAGAAAATAAAACCAAGACCTTCCATCCCTAAAGCATTCGAAGGAGCAAATAACACCTTCACATCCTTGACTTCAAAACACTTTCAGGTTTTTACAGTATGGAAAGATGGGCAACTTTGGAGATGGATCTTGAGAAAGCTTTAGGGGTTGAAAAGGGATACATATGATTGCATGAAACATGCGCAGAGTGTTGGAAAAATGCAAGAGGAAGAGAAACTCAAGAGAGATGCACAAGATGTAGCTTCCAAAGTGTGTGGAAGATACACACAAGATAGGTATATATAGGTTAGATACTAGGGTTAGGTAGGTATGCTATATATAGAATCAACAACCCCACTAAAATAAAAGCCCTAGCTGTGAATGAAAAAACCCTTTGGGAGTCAAGTGAATAACCCACATATACAACTACCGTTACATTGATATAGGTTGAGAAATTAAAATGATGGTCTTTATGGTATTTATGGTCTTTATGACCCTTATCAGTATGTCAGTATGTCAAGTTACAATGATGAACCTTATCAGTATGTCAGTATGTCAAGTGTAAGAACCTTCACGTAAAAGAAAACATTTGATTGACGGTTGAGAACCGTAAGAACCTTCACGTAAAAGAAAACCTTTGACTAAAGTGTAAGAATTGTAAGTACCTTCACAAAAGAGAAAACATTTGGTTGAATTGTAAGAACCTTTATGGAGAAGAAAATAATTGACTGCTTCACGTTGTGGTGAGGTTAACGTCTAAGTGTGGGAACCTATCCTTGAACAAGATAGCTAACTTTCACAAAAGTATAAAATAAAAAGCTGTGAAACAACCATGTTAAACTATTATTAGTGAATTGGCTTTCTCACCCTGTAAGCATAGCCGTGATACCCTATTTTAACTATTATTAGTGAATTGGCTTTCTCACCCTGTAAGCGTGACCGTGATACCCTATTTTAACTATTATTAGTGAATCAGCTTTATGAGACTGCAAACGTGGCCGTGATACAGTATTATTAACAGAGCAACTTTCTTTGCATGCAAACATGGACTCCCAATCACCATGTAGAGCCTAAAAATAGTGGTGACAATATGTTGCGCCATACGCAGTTGTAGCAGAAGAACACCATGGCTATAGTATAATATTTTCTTGAAGGATAGCTTATTTGCATGGGTGTGTATATGCTATAGCATGCAAATGGGTGTAGAACTGCCATAATAAATGATTTCATATGTATGATGACAAATTGTGTTTATTATTAGCACCAAGATTTAACATGCATGAACAATTAATTATTAGATTATTAGATCGCAGTACAAAAGTTAATATGGTATGATAAATAAATATGCCTCAATGTCCACATAATAGTTCTTACATATGTTATCATTGAATTATAAAGTGGCCCCTCAAAATTAAAAGGTTTTTGTCATAAAATTACTATTTTTATTAAATGAATTAGAGATTAATTATTACATCTCACTACAAATTTTTGAACTGGGTAACAAATCACCTATGCCTTGTCTACATTATAGCTCTTACATAAGGGATTAGTGAATTTAAAAAGTGCCCATCAAATTTAACTTGCCATATTATGAGAATGCTGGAATAAAGAGTCAAAAGTCTAGAGAGAGACACTTACACTTTTTTTGAAGAAAAAAAGAAAGGCCTAAGCTAATTTTGAGAGAAAATATTTGTTTCCCAGTTTCTTTCTTTGTATATGAATTCTGGAGGTAGGCTTCACTGAGAATCAATTCTCACCTTGTTTTTCAATGAGGGCTCTTCCTCAATGTGACTATGTTCGAGCTTCGTGGCCTAAATGAAAGGCAATCAGAACAAAAAAAGAACACAAAACAAACAAATCCAATGTAGTCGTGATGTGTGAGATGGTTTGAGTACTAGTTATGGGTTATTAATCGGTTTTGGTTATGGGTTATTAATAGGTTTTGGTTATGGGTTATTAATAGGTTTCTATGTAGTACTAGTTATGGGTTATTAATAGGTTTTTGTTTTTCCCATTGCTTAAATGCTTGAAGACAAAAGCCAAGATCAACTTTCTTAGTTTCTTAAAACATTGGGAAGTGTAGATTGAATCAATTTCTTAACATTGCTTATCGTTGGGTTTTGCATCCCTTTGACAAATCTGGCTTGAGAGTGTATGTCATCTTCATCATTGGTTTTTATAGTTTCGTATTGATATACACTTCACCATCCTCCTCACCCTATCCTTTGAGCACTTTTGCCACTACGAACTTGCTCCTCCATGGTCACAACTCTAACTCAGACTAGTATCTCAAGAACACAAAATTGTGTAAGAACGCTCCGACTGTGTGGTGTTGAACACTGCAACCTCTATCTCTTGCGGCTCAGTTTCTTCTACTGCACCATTCCAACTTATATAGCTAGTCTCGTCATTGCTGAGACTTAAAGAGCCAAACTTGCCGCAAAAGTGGCTTCATCCTCAATTCACCTTAAATTCCTTTTTCTATTTGTAATGCAGATAGTAGTTTCACAAGCTGTGGGTCTCCCTTCTTGATTGACATTTTGTTGTAGCCTCACGAGTCCTCTCCTCAAGGCACCCTTCTTGATTGACATTTTGGTGCAAGCAAATTCCCATGTATAAAAAAGGCTGCAGCTTCTCCGTTTCTTCTCGCGCGCTAGCTTCTCCAGAAAAGAAACGTCATAATTCAACCGTCATTCAGTTTCGTGTCTCTCTCGCTCTATTTTTCTCTCTCGTTCTCTCTGTTTTTCTCTATGTGTTCTCTGCAACGCCAACCTTCTCAACCTTCTACTGCCTTCTCTATGTGTCTGTATGTGTTTTCTTCTTCTCTATATATGTGTCTGTATGTGTTCTCTTCTGCTATTCTTCTCTATGTGTCTGTATGTGTTCTCTTCTTCTCTATGTTCTCCTTCTCAACCTTCCCTTTCTAGCGGCGCCTTCTCTCCAGCATGAAACTAGATCTAGTCCCTCTCATGATGAGGATCCGAAGATCGTCACCTTCACATCCGATTGGCCGGTAATTGTAGCGCAATTGCAAACGGGCAAGGAAACGCTACTGCTCCTGCCATGGCTCGCAGCTTAGTTGGGGGACATCTCCTATGCTTACAACGTCGGCTACGGATCGTGTTTTGTGGAAGACTCCTGCAAGACGACGAAGATGAACATATTGTTGCAGGATCTCAAGAAGCAGACAAAGAAGAATAAGACCTTTATCAAGCAGACAAAGAAGAAGAAGACCTTTCCCAAAAGGATTTATGTTTTGTTGTCATTCCTTTAAAAGGATTTGTGTTTTGTGTTTTGGGCCGCAGCAGACAAAGAAGAAGAAGACCTTTATCAAGCAGAAGTAGTAGAAGAAATCACTAGGTATGACCTTCACTCCCAACAAGAAACACTGGATCAAACTATGCAACACAACTCTGAAAACCAGCTTGAGGTGCCGGTGGATAAGGACGAGGAGCGTAGACGGCGCAATAAGAGAGAGCGCAGTGGGCTTGACATATGGGGCTTGCGAGGCCGTCCTGCAAAACATGAAAGCTCTGCTGCTGCTCTGCAGCAACCAGCTTTTAAAAATTTTGGCAACAATGTCTACCCTTGCTCCGTGTGTGCGAGAGTCTTTGGCTCCCCAAAGGCATTGTTCGGACACATGCGGTCGCATCCCGATCGGCCTTGGAGAGGGGCTTTGCCTCCCAACTTGCCTGCGGCGACTGCTTCGGAGATCAGGCCAGCACGTGAGTCAGATGACGACTCATGTGCTGCAGATCAAGGAGCAGCACATTCAGTTGCAGATACACATGTTGAAGGCAATGAAGCTCTTGAAACCGAACCAGGGCGTCACGAGCTTTATGCAGCCATTTGCCTAGTGATGCTTTCTGCAGATCGTTCAGGGTCTGCGTCTACCTCGAGTAGTGGCTCATCCAAAGGCAAGCAGCATATTGTTAACAATGATGGGTCCCGGCCAGAATCGGTGCTCTACCAAGCCAAGCAGCATGTGTGCTCCATTTGCAAGCGCAGCTTTTCTAGTCGGCAAGCATTAGGCGGACACAAACGCTGCCACTGGATTGGAAATGACAAGAGTTTGGATTGACATGTTGAGGAGGATGATAACGTCTAGTTTTAAGTGCAACAGCTCCTTCTCCTTTGGATAGGCTCCTTTGTATATATACTCAAGTTCTTTTCAATAATATAAAGTGTGGATTTTTCGTGCCCATATATTTTGAGTATACTCTCTCTCTCTCTCTCTCTCTCTCTCTCTCTCTCTCCTTTCCTTCTCTGAGTTGGCTCAAGCTCATATGGTATCATATACTCTCTCTCTCTCTCTCTCCTTCCTTTCCTTCTCTAAGTTGGCTCAAGCTCACATGGTATCATATACTCTCTCTCTCTCTCTCTCTCCCCTTCCTTTCCTTCTCTAAGTTGGCTCAAGCTCATATGGTATCAGAGCTTAATAGAACTTGAGGCCTCTCATTCATCACTCTATTAATTCAAGCATTTTCCATTCATCACTCTATTAACTCAAGCATTTTCCTATGTAAACTTGAAGCTTTATTGATCTCTCTCTACTACAAGCGTAAGTGATATCCTTGCTTTCAAAGCCTTCTCAAATCTTCATCTCCCACTTCCAAGTCTTAAGACTAGTTCCTATGGCTAGCATTTCCACTTCCACGGCCACCTCTACGGAGATGAGCCATTGACAAGCTCAAAAGCAGAAACTATAATGTATGAAAGCTCAAAAGCAGAAACTATAATCTTGGACAGTAATGAGCAATGTTGGTGAGGTAAGGGTATGCAAGGAGACACCCCATGGGCTCCAGCATTGCCATGAGTGGAGAAGAAGAATGGCACTGCCATGCTTTCAAAGATAAATGCATTGCTGAAATTTCAATAATTGTTGGCGCAACGGTAGTATTGATGAGAGAGCTTTATCACGCTACGAGGAAAGTGTGAAAGATACCATGTGGAAATTTACATTTAGGACTATTGCTCTCATGCACACACACACACACACACAGGCGCATACACACAGAGAGGTGAATGAATTTGTTGGTATTATTTTCACATGAAGTTAACATCTTTATAAAGCCCACAAAGGTCGTGCTGTGAAAGGGTGTGTTTGTTAGTATGTGCCCTTTGATGTCATGGCGTCCACACACTTAGGCAAATAGTTCAATACACTCAACAACCCCGCCCCACTCCCATTCAAAAATCCGTGATAAAATCCTTGCAAGAAAAGTAGTAGCACTTGGGGGGTCCACTAAAGTATATGTAAGATAGCACGTGTTTTTAAGCTGAAGTGTTTTATTTTTGTATGGAGTTACACAAATATACATACATAAGGGGTACTTTATATCCTATTTGTTGAACACACATGTTCTAGGGGATTTATACATATTGAATCCCCCAAGTAATATCAACACACATTTCTCTCTTGAACAGGAAAAATGCAAGTACTATTCAGAGAGCCTAAAATGAAAAAGCCAAAGTTGAAGATGAAGGCCAAGCGGCGAGTGCATATCAAGTCCGCACTCTGCAACTACTATGAAATCAAAGCGCTGCATCAACCCTGGTGGCTAGATCTTTGCTGATATCAAAGAAGTTGTAGGATCATGCAAGTTGTCTTGGGACCTCAGGGGGTTCAGTATGTATAAACCCCCTATAGCACGTGCGTTCAACAAAATGCATTTTAAGTACCCCTAATGTATGTGTATTTTTGCAACTCCATAAAGAAATAAAACCTCTTCTATTGAATGCACATGCTATCTTACATATGCTTTAGTGAACCCCCGAGCTTTATGTATGTGTATTTCTACAACTCCATAAAGAAATAAAACCTCTTATACCCCTTATGTATGTGTATTTTTGTAACTCAATAAAGAAATAAAAGCTCTTCTATTGAATGCACGTGCTATCTTACATATGCTTTAGTGAACCGCCGAGCTTGGGACATACTAAAAAAAAAGCATGTTTTAGCATAGTCGCACATAGCACTCTTAACTCACTGTAATAAATCTCACTCTCAATTCCCTATGAGGACATTTTCTATTATGGGGAAGTGTTGAGTGTAACGAGCTCTGCACCTCAGTGTGTGGATGCCAAGGCATTAAAGGACACACACTAACAAACACACCCTTTTACATCACACCCTTTGTGGGTTTTATAAAGATGTTAACTTCACGTGAAAATAATATTTGTAGATTCATTTGCTGCTGTGTGTGTATGCACCTCAATGTGTGTGCGTACCTGAGAGAGAGAGCAATCCTTGTCATCAAAATTTAATTTTGATTATCAAAATCTAATTTTGATGACCTTTATAAGCTTTTCTCTCTCTAAAAAGGGGCCATTCTAGAGAGAGAAAACAAAGGTTAGAACATGTAAAAGGGTAAAGGCATGTAGTAAGATTTAGATGGGCATCATTTAACATCAAAAGAATAAGTTTCTTTCTTTTAGAAGGTCTTTATCTCTCTAGAAATAGATGATTTCTAGATAGATAAAGCTAAAGAAAGCGTATGCTAAGACATGCAAGTAAGTGTATTCAGGCAATGGCTGGGCAATGGGAAGTGCCAAAAGGTGAATGCTACTTCACAATTGCATGGGATTTTTTTCTAGGATTTCAGCATGATTTTATGGAGGTCAAAAAGACTCCCGGAAGGCCCAAAAATGAATAAATTATGGCTTAATGGTGAGAACGAGGGCTTAAACCATGGGAATATGGGCTAGGATTAAGGGTTGGAAGGTGAAAAGAGAGCCACAGGTCTCCCAAAAATTGGCAAGAATAGAGGTGCCTATGAGAAATCATCCCACATGCCTAAATTGGGGGTCCCCCACATTTTCAGCTACAAGTAGCCTCCTTGCATTCTTTTTTATAAACGTGATCTTCAAGGGACTGTAGCTCTCTCACAACCTGGCAATTTGGTGCATGAAGGGCTCTGCAGAAAGCTCTCACCAAATTCTACATGAAAATGCTCTCTTCTTAATCTATTATTGTAAGGACACGGGTCCTAGGGGCAAGGCTTGACTCATGCAATTAAGTGGGTTCTATAAATAACTACGAGTCACGGGGCCAGAGGCCTATATATAGATATGGCTGGGCGGTTAGACACATGGGTTCTTCCCTCTAGTCCTTACATTATTGGAATCAAAGCATGGCTTACAAAGCTTGAGGGGGGGAAAGGAACGCCATCCGCGCCATGAAGGAGAAGGCTCCATGTGCATCCATGCCATGAAGGAGAAGGAACGCCATCCATGCTTCACGCAAAGCCGCCATGGATATGCCAAGCCGCCATGGAGACGCCATCCTCTTTTGCTTCTTTTGATCACAAGAAAGCTTTTGTGCTTTTGAAGGCAGGGATGAAGGCAACGGTGCAATGTACAGGCCATGAAAAAGCATAAGGCGCAAGGCAGCCATGGGCGGTCCAAAGGCAGAGAGGCCCTACGGCCAAGGGCCTTAGCCAAGCCACCAGAGGCCGCTATGGCAAGTCCTCATGGCCAAGGCCGAGGGGCGGAAAGCATAAGGCCACGATGGTAGAACATCAGGGCGTGAGAGCATGGAAGAAGGCAAAGCACGGGTGACGCCCACAGGGCTGCACCCCAAGGGGCAGGCACCCCAGGGGTTGCACCCAAGAGGGGCAAACCTCGAGGTATGCACCCAAGAGGGAAAAAATCCCGAGGTATGCACCCTAAAGGGGCTATGGCAATGGGCGCACAAGCCGGCTTGACCAAGTACACAGCAGCACCACCAGCTAAGGGGCCACAATATACAAGGCATGGCCGTCAGGCCTATATGCTATGAGGCAAGGCCGTGAAGGCAGCACAAGCCATGAAGAGCACAGGGCAAGGACAACAGTAAGGCTGCAGGTTGCCATAGCCACCGTGAGGATGATGGCCACGTGAAAAGCTGAGGAGGCATCCACGTGGAAAGCAAAAATGTGAAGCAAAGGGAAGCCCACAGCAAAAATTTCTACGGTATTGGCCAAGGGCCAGTTTCCACCTACAAGCAAGGCAGATGATGGCTAAGAAGGAAAGCCAGAAGACATCTAGGTGGGAAGCGTCCACACGGGAGATGTTTTTGGGAACACAAAATTAGCGTTGTAGGGCCATGGAACCTACGTGTGTATCTTGAAGCATGTGCCATGCTAGGGGTTGCCTCCAAGGGAAAGCAAATCCATGGCCAAACTGCAAGGTCAGACCGCTGTTGCGAGGGCATGGCCCTACTAGATGTGTATCCTCAGAGTGGGCGTC
>JAODKW010186353.1:0-11021 GCA_027576515.1 Dryopteris marginalis
AAACTTGTGGTAATATATGAAACTATCCAACCAAACATCCAGAAACACAATAACTCATGGCCCATTTCCCTTAAGAATCCAATTTTGCACTCTTGAACAAAGGCAGAGCAAGATACTAGTGCAACAAAGGAGGTCACCATAGCTAAGCACAACAATTTATGTCCATGCCATGGTAGAGTTAATCTTGTGTGCAAGTTACTAGACTTTCTAGAATAAAAAAGTATGAATTTATTGTAGATGGATTACATGCCTGCTTGTACAAGTAATCTCTTTGGACTCATACATAATGCGGATTTTACCTCTTTGGAGTTTGGACATAAATAATGCATGCATTTATTCCACTAAAATTGAGAGTAGTGAAAATGGCACCCAATGTCCATAAAATATTATGTAAGAAAAATTAAAGTAATAATTGGAGTGGACTAGCTTGATGGCTCTAGGTTCAGAGGTGAAGTATACTTGCACAAGCATCAAAGAGCTACTACAACAAGTCCAACAATCATTCAATCATAGAAGCTTAGGGGGTTCACCTCAAAACATATTAGTGTACCACGTGAGCTCATCAAGAGGGGTTTTTCAATTAGATATATTGAGAAATTTTAACAGGATTACATTAATGGGAGGGTTTTTTTAATTTGACTTTAGGAAAAAATCATTTAGTTCATAAGTAAACAGGAGTGGTTTTATTAGGAGGGAAATTTTAGTTAAGGGATTTTTTAAATACCTCTTGAACGCGCGTGATACATAGGGTTTTCTAGTAGTGCACCCCCCGAGCATAGAAGACTAGAAATTTCCTCCTCATGTACAAGCCTCGTAGGCCAAATGAAGTGGGGACTAGAAAATTTGTGATGTAGTCTGCCATTGAACATTAAAAAACAATGAAGTGGGTACAAACATGCCACCAAGTTGTTATCCTTGTCTGTTGTAAACTCAATGTGGCTCCATCATGTCATTCTCTCATTCTTGACACCCATGAGGCATGTGCAAACAATTGCCTATCTTGTAGTTGCCAAATGATTGCCTACGCCATTGTTTGTCTTCTTTAGTGAATGGACACCAAAAGTTATAGATTTTCTTTGATTCTTCCTAGTGGGGACATCATGATTTTGATGTGAAGGGTGGGAACATCTCTATAAGAACTTAAAAAGAAAGAGACCTAATTTTTTAAAACAAATGTGCATCCAATTTTAGCATGAACTGTAGTCACTTGATTGTTTTGCATTTTTCCCTTTGTCTTTTTTGCATAGGGTCTATTTTTGGGCCAACTTTGAAGACCACCTGAAGAGATTGCTCCCATGCAAAAAATTGTCATCAAGATTTCATGGTTGCATTTATCATGTGACCATCCTATGCTCTTCTTGGCTACTCTTTTCTTCAAAAGACACTTTCAAAGGTACATTACATGCAGTGATAGATTTCAAAGTGCCTTCTCAAGCTTCCATGCACACCCCAATTTCACATTTTGTGCATTGAAAGACCCTAAAAACTTATGCAAGTTACGGTCTAGTTTTTGCACACAATTTCCATGGACCTTTCTTTGCTAGATTCATGGCATTCTCCCAAAGTCCCATGCAGTAGGCAATTTCTCTTTAATCACATAGACGATCTAAAAATCCAAAGAGCTTATACATGAGTGAAGAACCCCTTAAAATCAACCATTCGATAAGACACAATTGCTACAAATTAATCCTGCCAATATGGCCAAGAACAAAAATAAAAGAATTTGTTGCTTCCTCCTCGATGAATTGGAAATCTTGTTATGCACATGTAGAATATCCATTGTGTAATGTCATGATGTTACTACCATCTTTAATACCCCTCTTAGGAAGATGTATAAGAGTTGTTGACCTTGAAAACTATAGTCTAGAAGCTAACTAGAAAACACAATTAATTTCTTGCCAGTTGAGATATTTGAGACATCCCCATCAATTCCTCTATATGACAAAAATTCAAGAGATCATAAGGTAACTCCAGAGTCCTATCTAATAAATAAGGACAAAATGATACGAGGAACTCAAATTTGATGATGGATATACACAAGCATGAAGGGAGACTCTAAAGATACACTGCCCAATCTAAAGTGTTGGTATAAATATAGCTTAGCCCTAATCCTAGTGCCTGGCCACAATAGGTCGTCTGGAAATCAAGACACCCAATCTACCCTTACCCCTCTACTCTAGTGCTCATGTGTGAAGCCCCCCTTCTAGGCAGACTTTTGCACACTTCCACTACGGCTTCCATAACATTACCACCCCCTCAAATAAGATTGTTCATCCTCAAAAACCATATGCACGTATCTGTCAATGATGAGACTTATGTGCTCCCAAATAGCGCGGCTTCCTTCAGCTGATATCTCCAATTAACTAAATACCCATGATAAATCATGTTTCTAGTGTGTCAATTTTGATAAATTGATAATACAATCTTTTTAATTAAAAAATTGCAGAATACAAATGCGTAAAAGTCTATTTTGGTCATGGACCAAATTTATATGCAAGGGTGTATACAAATTTTACGTGCGTTGTGATATTGACGGTTATACAAGCATGGGTGTGGTGATAATCCAAAATATGTTCTAGATCATGTGAAAGATATGGAAGTTCTAATAAAATCTTCAAGTTAATGGCATTTTGCGTGATCACATAAATTTGAAATCCTTGTTGAGAATCCAAAATATGCTCTAGATCTTGTGAAAGAGAAGGCAGCTCTAGGAATTCAACTAAGGCTTTAGGACCCTCGACCAGACACTATAACACGTGACTTGATTACGAGCACTATGTTTGCACCACAAAAAAAGCAAGTGTTGAAAATATCACCGTTATAACCAAGTTTTTTTTTTTTAAAGTGGGCAGAAATACCGGCGCTTACACGCCATTATTTCCAACGTAAGTTGTGATATCGACGCACCAACTTTTTAGGGAAAAAAAAGGACATCACTTCAAGTACCTTGTTCTCTTCCCAATATATGCACCATTATGGTCTACTTACTCAATCCAATCCTTCTTGTCAAAGGAATTACCTTAATCCAAGCTTCCATGTCATGTGAATCCACTTAGATTGTACACATTTACTTAATCCAAGCTTTCAATTAGTTATGATCTATACCTCACTCGACATCTCTAGGGAATCCACTCATATCCATGGTATTTGTATACTATACATACATATTTTTTTTTATACAATACCAAAACATTACACAACAACATAGAGGGGGGTTTGCAAGGTAAATAACAATGCTAATACAAAGAGCCAAGAAACCTCTCATCGTTGGTAAATGCATCGGTATTACCATCACAATGAGAACATTGATATAATCGTGAGTTCATCACGAGGGGTATTTAAATTCCAAAATGGTACTCATTTACATATGCAAGAGGGGGTTTTTAATCCAATTTTGAAAAAAAACTATATGTTTCTTAAGAAAGAGGGGTCATTTTATTACCTTGTGACATGTAAGTAGAGGGGTTTTTTTATTACCCTTTGAACGCAGGTGCTATGGAGAGTTTCTTATAGGTGCAACCCCCGAGATAAATCGATGATAATAATGACACATATATTGAGCCCTATTTTTACATATATTGGCTATAGTATCGATAAACATATTGTCAAGTGCAGACTATAAATACTGACAGACTTACCAATGTAGATATTGACAGCTGCAGACCATAAATACTGACAGACATATTGGCAGCCGTAGAAATTTGGTTTTATGGATGGAATGGCCTCTTGGCCATGCCATCCATAAAATTGCATATACTGATGGTTGACCTCATGGCCATGCCATCCACCAACTTTTGTTTATACGAGCAAATTAAAAACAATTTCATTTGTATCCAAATTCAAAACAATTTCACTTTTAAACTTTAAAAGATACTTGAACTTGAAGAAATTTACAATTGATAATTACACTACAATATCACAAAACATATGTATCAATATCATAACCAAAAATATACAAGTGTAATGGTTGGTATTTCCACAAAGTATAATGTCATCAAAGGAACACAAGTGTAATGGCCGATATCATAAAAATAAGGGCCGGTATCACAAAAAGTATACAAGGAATGGTTGGCTTATGTGAATGGTAAGTGCATACATAAATGGCATGTGCCAAAAGTAAAGAATAATATGCTCCAAATGCAACAATACATGGAAGCATAGGTAATGCTACAACACTACTCCAGATCAACACTACTCTGAGTCTGATAGCTCATCTCGCCTCAAAGGGTCTATGAAAGGTGACCTCAAAAACATAATATACCATTAAGGAATTAAAACATAAAGTAGTACACTTTCATACAAGTAAACACAATGCTATATATGTAGCATTTCTCACCTGTACACCTAGTTGGCCAAGTCTCTATATCAGCGCATCTAGTCCTTACTATTGTGACCCATTAGACCTCTCTAGCCTGCTTGGCTCTCTACCAATGACCTCATGCTATGGAACACAAAGTCAAATAATATCTCAAATTTTATGTGACTTGTGATGAAGCATGAGTAAAAGGGTACAGCACTACTCCGAGTCTGATAGCTTGTCCCACCTCAAGGGCTCTGTGAAAGGCAACTTCAAAAACATAATATACCATTAAGGAATTAAAACATGAAGTAGAACACTTTCATACAAGTAAACACAATGCTATATATGTAGCAATTCTCACCTATACGCCTAGCTGCCCAAGTCTCTATATCAGCGCATCCAGTCCGTGTTGCAACCCAACAGACCTCTCCAGCCTGCTCGGCTCCCTACTAGTAACCTCATGTTGTGGAACACAAAGTCAAATCATATCTCAATTTTTATGTGAATTGTGATGAAGCATGAGTAAAAGCGTATAGAAACTTACAAACTCCTTTGTGAAGGTAGCATAGCCGCCGCTCCCAAGATGATGCATTGATCTAGCTTGCACCTTGGTCCTAGCCGCAGCTCTCTACTACTAGCACCTATCAGCAAGTTCCTCATTGATCTGCCTGCACTCCTCCCTGCCAAGCCAATCATATTTACTTTTGCATCTTGAGCATTGTTCCTACGGTGCAACATATACTTGCGCATGCATCGCAACATCCACAATCTCAAGAACTCATCTGTTGTATACGGCACATGAAAATGTGCATACAATGTATCAACTATATAATCCTTGGAGACCAAAGGAAGCTCTCCCCAATGGCTCATGCTTGAGTGTTGAAATACCTGTCAACACAACTTGTGGATGTGAGACATCACCGTCTTCCCCTTAGGGGTCATGAAAATCTCACTAGTGCTCTGATCAATCAAGTAGGAATACCCCACGGGTAGCTGCCTGCCAAAAACTTGTCTGCTCGTGTGTGTGCAAACTAAGAGCTGCACAAATCCTAGTATTTGAGGGATGGTTATACCACCCCCCCTTAAAGAGATGGTATTGGTGATGAGGTCGACTGAAGATTTGGTCTGCAGCTATGTGTGCACGATGGAGAATCACGTCCCTTGCTGCTATGTCAGTACTTTGCTTGCATTGTCTTGAAGCACTATCAATTGAATGACCTTAGCATCAATGAGAGTTCATCCACAATCACTCCACTGCTTTGGCCGTCAAGCTTGCTAGGTGGTTTGGCGATCAAACCTCCAGAAATGCATCAAGATCCTGATCATTCGTCGCTCGCCGCCACTCATGATCTCAAAGAAGATGACAAGAGCAAGAACTTGCATGGACAAATAAGATGAGTTGTTTGCTCTCTCTGCATCTCTTTCACACTACCACTTAACTTATATATACACTAATTTATAGTTTGACTTTGACCCTTTTGGATAAAAAAGGATGCCACATGTCATTGCCCAAAATAGAAGATACATAATTTTGGATAAGAAAGGATACCATATGTCATTTCCCAAAATAGAAGATACATAAAATCAACTATATCATCCATCATGTACACTATCTTGACATAACCCTGCATATACTTGGAGGTCTATGCCTATCTCTCTGCCTTATGAGATATCCAAGTCATCTTTGATCAAAGCGTCATATTCCTCCTCTGGTGGGTGCATGTTGTCTTCAATCAAAGCATTGTTGTCTTCCTCCTATGGTGGGTGCATGTTTTCCATTTTGTCATGAACACATCCCTCTATATCATCAATTTTAATAGATTCATTGTTGATATTTTTTATTAGGTTGCATCCCTTGTAAATTCAAGCACCTCATGGAGCAACTTTGATTACATACCACCAGCGCTCATCTAACAACTTTGGGTAGAAAATAACGTACAAGGTTTGGGTCATGATAATATTCATACATTAGGAGAAGGGTGAGATGTTGTAGGGTCCCTTTAGCTTGGTTGTTTAAGGATTTGGCCATTTATTGGTTTAGAGACTAATTTTAGATGCTCTTTTAAAGCCAAACGGGCAAAAATGGCTTCATATTTCAAAATTAAACTTTCCCACCAAAATTGATTTTAAAATCGGATGGGAAATACTATATCATGTAACATATCTATGGAAAGAGCTCGATGAGTAGATTCCAAAAGTAAAATTTTTCAAAAGATCAAAGTTTATATTCTCAAGTTATAGAGGCCAAAAATTATAAAAAGTGGTTTGTAGAGAGAGAAAAATAAATGAGCCTCTTTAAAAGAATCTTCTCTCCTCTTTTACACACCCAACATTCTAGCCCACATGGAAAGGACCCATCGGACTATTTCTTAATCACCTCCTTAGGCAAATGGAGTTTTAAAGGGCCCCTAATGCAATAATTGGTTAATGGTATATGCGCATAGATTTCAAAAGTGTATCTTTTCACAGTGTTTGGGGTGATCAAACGTATCTTGAGGTAATTCCATAGCTTTGTGGAGTCTACTTTGAGAAATTGAGACACATCTCTCTGAATAGTGGCTCCTTGTCCTTCCATAACAACTTTGAACCATTGCACCTAGAATATGAGCAAGTTGAAGCTTCGACAATCAACCCCTATGATCCCCTTTAAAGGGCCAAAATATTGCATCTTGACAATCATGATGTTGGGAGTTGTTGCACGACGTCAACTAGCTTTCTCAAAGTTTGCCATGATGCCAGAGTCATAGGTCACTTGCTTTTTATCAATGTGCTCCACTCAAAAGTGTCACCCACAGGACCATGCAACACTATATAACTTATACTACACAAGGGTGATCTTTTTAGTTTCAAAACATGCAAGAACAGGCAACAAGAACATCAAAACTCATTAACCTTCTTGTTGCATGATTGCAAAAACTCCCATTATTTAGTTGTTATTGGGACACCTTTGTGAGAGCATCATGCAGCCATTGAAGGCTCATGAATTGAGGTAGCACATCCAGTTCCAGTAGATAACATACTACTCTTTGTTGTGCTTGCGCTAAATCCACAATGCATAGTATGTCTCTCTTCCTTGGCTTCTTTGTATGCCTTGAGCCACTTCTCCATGGCTGAGTGATGCAACATGCACAAGTGATTTATCTTATCTTTGAGCATACCATACATTCCCTTTAGAACACCCCCCCATGAGGTACATCTTCCGTGAGTCGCTCCGATGTCACCCATTAGCCACAGCATTTGAGTCTCTTTGTCAAATTTAGCTAACCACTCTCAAATTTAGCTAACCACTCTCAAATGTACACAAGAAACTCTTGCACAAGCCAACCCTCTGCCATGCTCCCCTCTATACATGCTCTTTGTTGGACAAACCCTTTTAGCATCCAATGGCAATGCACTATGCCTGTAATATCCACCTCCTCTACAACATGCACCAATAGATGAGTTTGAATAGTGAGCATTGAGGAGGGAAAATACTTCTCAATCAAGCACATCACCTCAATGAAGTTGTTCTTGGCTGACTCAATAGAGGATTTCTTGATCTCTTTTTGAGATATCCATTGCACCAAATGTGCCAGCTTGTAAATGAAAAAGAAAATCTCCCTTGTTAATGACCTTTTGAAGGCAATGGGTAGAATGAACTTCATAGAAACAAGAGAACAATGTTACAAATTGAATAGCTTTAAAGTGAGAATTCCTTACAAGATAAATAAGTATGCACCTGGCACATCTCTTGCCAATCATGCAATTTGAGGCCACTTAGATTCCCGTCCTTAGTGAAGGATGTTTGAAGAGAATACATGAGGTTTGGATGGTATGATTTTATCTACACTCCTTGTTCTTGGAAAGCACCCAAGGAGCCTTTGGAAACTTCTTGCGACCATCAACATGGGTTTGTGTCCATAATGGCTTGAGGATTCCAACCTCTTGCAGATGTTATCTTGCTCCATGCGTTTCCTTTGCACCATTGATGTTGTCCCACAACAAACTTTCAATGCTTTTGAATATATACATTGGTTCCAAGAGTTGGTTGATGCAAAGACTTGTCCAATAAGGTAGTTGAAATAGAATAAAAACCTCTTCATCCCATTGGGGAGCCCTTCATCAAGTAGGTACTTCATGGCTTGCCAATCTCTCACGACCATATGTGGAGGTCAACGCCTGATGAATCCTTTGCACAATTCATGTGGCTCCAGGATATGACATTGATGGCCTTGGTATATCATATTTTTAAGTCCGTGCATCTAGACTTGGCCCACAAACTTGACATGCATGGTAGTCACTAGTGAAAAGCCCTCAATAGTCCACTACTGTCAAGGCTTTTCACTCCTCCTATCTCTTTGCGGGAAGAGCGGACATGGGAAAAGATGCTCAACCTCTTTGTTAACCCCATTACCTATCCCCCAAGATTCACCTTTGTATCTCATTGGATTTGCACTTCATTCACACATTTCATTTATGCTTTAGTGCAACTCTAGTTTGTCTAAAGTAGAAGGTGGAAGATATCACGGCTTCCCACCATAGCCTACAACAAGTGGTTGCAAGAGCAAAGCAATAGCCCATGCAAAATGCACCATAGCACATGGAAAGAGCATTAAAGGGTGGGAAAGTAGGGCCTCGTGACTAAATGACACTCAACACCCAGAAGGGATCTACGGTGGGAAAGAGGCATTGCGATCGGGATTTGATGAATGCCGTTAGATTCCCAAGTGAACTCGGGGTGAACTCGGGGAGGAGTGAACTACGGGGGGACTCGGGGTGAACTCGGGGTGAACTACGGGTGAACTAGGGAAGAGGTGAACTCGGGGTGAACTCTGGGCACACACTTACGGGTCATATTCAATATCGCCGCTACGCCTAGCATGTCTCGCGTATTAGTGTAGTGGTAGGGCATTGGAGTCTTAGAGGGGAGGTTGTGGGTTTGAGTGTGGAGTGGGGTGGTGGATAGATGCCGGATTCTTTTTTCCATTCCCGAAACAATGGTTGACCTAGATCAACCGTTGATTTGGGACCGTCAATCCCTCTTGAGAAAGTTAGTGTCATTTAGTCCTGAGGATAGTAGGGTAGCTGGGAGAGAACCTGAAGCCTGCAAAAGTCTGGAGAGAACCCGCGTCTGCAATTTATGGTGGGCATTGGGGAGAGAACCATCTGACACCTCCACCGTGAGGCTTGCCAGTGCTGCACACAAACTTCTTCGCTAAATTTAACCTTTGCCATGTTTTCTTTTACTAACTTTAACTCTTGCTCACCTACCTTTGTTTTTATTGGGCACTAATAATACGCCATCACTTGATGCCACCAACCCTTATTAGCATAGTGCATGCTCACACAAAGCCAAGTTATTGGTAAGCTAGTAACCATGATGTCATGGTTTTGTCTTTTATCCCTTTTATGTGAACACACTAAAAAGTCCAATGGCCAAGTTTTGTAGGCATTTACACATAACTTTGCCTCCCTCTTGCTACTTTTCCTCAAAGAGGTTAAGTTAGGGGGACCTCACGCGAGCCCAAGTAATGTGTAATTTGGGAGTTAAGATTACTTAACCTACCTTGGCCTTGCATTAAATAAGGAAAAAAGTAACTTGGCCTTGCTTGCTCCCACGAGGCCAAGTTATCAGTTTTGCAGCTACCTAGCCCTCTCTTCTTGCAACTTTTCCTCTTTGAGAAAAAGTAGCCTCTCCCAAGCCTAAGTACAACTTGGCTCCCTACATAGCAGTGTGGGAGCACAAGAGGACTAAGTAGCAGGGTAACTCTACCCAAACTGAGGCTCGCGTGAGGTCCCTCTTATCTCAACCGATAACTTGGCCTCGTGTGAGCATGCCCTAACTTCTGATATTTATTTTTTGGGCAGACTTAGTTGATTGGGCAAACAAAAAAACAACATGCCAGGGGGGCCGGGCTCAAAAAAGAGAAGCTTGGCGGGGGGAGAAATTGGGAATTCTCTGCAGGGGGCTCATTAAAATGGGCAGGCCCCCCTTGCCTGCCACCTTTTTCTAGAGCTGCTTAATTAATAATAAAACCTTTTTTCAGCTTTTCGGAGTTCTGACAACAGGCTCCACTCCTTGCCTGCCACCTGGCCAGTCAACCTGGCTGTCATTGGCTGCCTCCTCACGATGCTTCTGAGGTGTGGGCGTCTCTTGTCTTTTTCTTTTATATTTTAAAAAAACGCCAAAAAGATTATGAAGGATCCTCTTCCCAAAAGCGTCTTTTGTCCTCTTCCTCAATACCATTTTTTAATATCTTTCTATACTATAGTCTATCCAGTAGCCTTAGGCCTATATTATAATGTGTATAGTATTTCTGTCTTGTATACTTTATTACTGTGTATAGTATACCCTTAATACTTTATACTATGGTATTTGATGTAGCTCTTGTGATAAAATACCAAATAAAAATTATATCCTAAAACTTCCAAAGGTATGGAGTTTCCAAATAAAAATTATATCCTAAACTTCCAAAGGTATAGACTCCAAGACGAAATACTGATATTTAGTGTATTTTTCACATTCCAAAATCACTTTAGATTTAAAGCTGAAAACAGTTAAATCCTTCAAATTTTAGAAAGAAACCAAGACATTTAAAGCCATGTTCTTATTTCCATTGGTTGGTACTTCTAAGTTTCTTTTTTCTAAGAGTTTAGCTAATGTAAGTGTGATTTACCACAAGTGATCTAGAAAACATTAAGCCAATACTAAACGTGGCCCTTCTACATCCCCACATTCAAG
>JAODKW010187463.1:0-11010 GCA_027576515.1 Dryopteris marginalis
ATCTACTTGTGGAACTTCATCTTGGTTGATGGAATTTAATGGAGCACTTTCGAGTTATGGGAATTATGATGCCGTCTCTTCTGTGATAGATGGAGTGCTGTGATGATTTATGTATGATTTGTTAAAGACTCTAGAAAAGAGGAAATCTTGGAAAAGACCTTGACTGGGGGTCGAGGGTACTTGGAAAGGGTTGACTAGAAGTGGATTGCTTGCATGCTTTGTTGATTTGGTTATGCTTTCTTATTTAATCATGTTTGAGGCTGGTTACCATTTTGCTTGGTTTGTATTTAGAACCTAGATCTTTGCCTAAGAGCTAAGGTTTAGACCTCAAAAGAGGGTACAGGTGGTCGGGTACCGACAATTGTGTATTTAGAGATTGCAATAATTTGAGACATTTTCAGAAGGACAGTTAAAGTTTAGAGCAAGAAAAATCATGAGATGATGTAGGAAAAATTTGTAAGTAAGTAGGATGCTCTGTGAAGTCTTGGTGCAAGGGAAAGGCAATCCTCCCAAGGAAGCATCTACAGCTAGAGAAGTTCAAAAGAAGGACTCTGATAGGTTCAGTATCAGTCTCCAATCTTTGTCAAGCTGAGAGCAGCAGCTCTTTCTTTTTGTTGGGGAGTCATTTCTTACTACATCTGTAAGGCCCTCCCCCGCAAGTAAATGATGTACCATATCCAAGAGTTAAAGTGAAACCTCGCCTCATTTTTTTTGTAATCTTCTCAAAGCCATGAATTTCAATCTTACTCGCATAGAAATGTTTAAATCCGTACGGTTCATTATAAGGAATCATTGTGCATAAGCTCATGACAATCATTTAAGATTTTGTGAAGTATAAATCAATTCTACTTTCAGAGAACGTTCAAACAAGTGTACTCAAGACAAGAAATAGAGTATCATACTTAAATTAAATACTTTAAGATATAATAAAAGACGATATTATAGCTCAACGAGTCCTTCCATTGCATGATCACAAAAGCAAGACTCACAAGCAAATCACGTATTTGGTATTTCATCCATTGGGATAATCCGACAAGATATTGCAATACCTATCTCACTAGCATGAAGTGATCTTTCAAAGGGACCTCTGAGGTGTAGACCAAAGTTAGGATAAAGACACATCTTTTGGTGCGGAATAAATTATGCTAGAAAGAAAATATGCTCAATGAAGCTGCAATTGGGCATTCTCACGATGCAGTAGAATCTAGGTCCCAGACCCAAAGCCTCAATGACCATGGCAAGCTGCACATTGTTGCAAAAATGATCCCGACCCCAAATAGTCATCCTTGTAACATTGTGTCAAGTTTTCCATACGGTCTGACCCACAAAAGTTCTTAGCTCAGGAAAGAGAAATTGTTTGTATCTCTCTATGAATTCCCTCTGCGTAGCTTTGTTTGTATTTTGCGTAACACCCCTAGATAAGATCAAAGCAAGTTGCCATGCTAGCTTGGATGCGAGTCGATTTAAGGTATATACAAGGACTAAATCTATAATCTTGAAGTCCTTGTTTTTTAAATGAGCATAATGACACTTTTTTTATCATCTTCTTTGAGTTTATATGCCTGCAACAACTCCATTAGGGGATTTTTGGGGTCTAAAAAGGGTCATCTAAGGAATTCCATGTCACAAGATTCCCTAAAAGTTGGGTGTCTGATAAAGATTTTGTAAACGAGCTCCAAATTTGTCCGAGTTTGCAAACATAGATTCTACTCATCAAGAGCTTTTTGGTGATACATGCATTGATAGGGTTTGGATTTGGGACAAGGATGTTACAAAAAATATTCTTGTCCCACATCCAAACCCTATCAACCAATATATCACCGGAAAGCTTTTGATGATTAGAATCTAAGTTTGCAAACTCCAACAAATTTGGAGCTCATTTGAAAAAAAAATACCGGACGCCCAACTTTTAGGGAATCTTGTGACATGGACTTCCTTAGAGGGTCCTTTTTAGACCCCAAAAATCCCCTTTTTAGCCTTTGTGATAACTCATGGCCATTCCATTCAAGTTCCTTTGCAACTCTCAATGTTGGGATGAGGAATTCTAGGGGTAAGTCCAAATACCATGTTGAATGGTGTTGTACCCAAGGCAGTCTTGTAGGCTACACAATACGCCCATAAAGCTGAATGTAGCTTTAATTCCCAATCCATTCTAGAATTCTTATGGTCATTTGCTTGTGGATGATAAGGTGCATATTTCTTATGCAATATCATGAATTTCTCAAGCAAGTATTATACAACTTCATTAATAAAATGTGTCCCTCCGTCACTCACTATCTCAATTGGCAATCCATATCTAGTGAATACATATTCATAAAGGAACCATGTTGTCATTCTTGCATCACTTTTTGTGGTTTCTTTAGCTTCTACCCCAATAATTGGTGGAAATAATAATGTATTGTGCCCTTGTTTGATGTGCTGGTGGATTAAATGGTCCTATAAAATCAATGCCCCATTTGGCAAAATCTCTAGCCCCCATCATTGGTCGTAATGGCATGTTATCCTTGCAAATAGGTACCTTTGTCCTTTGGATATCCTCACATCGTTTGACATATTTATCCGCATCCTGAAAGAGTGTGGTCCACCTTAATCTAGCAGTCATAATGGCCTTGGCAATGGTATCTGCCAAAAAATATCCTCGTGACGTGCCTGAATGGGCTTGTTATAACACCCTCACATATTCCGCTTCCGTGATGCACAACTTTTTTTTTCCTTTTCCTCTCTTGTAGAGTTGATTTGTAATAATTTCAAAGTCTCTTGCCTCAATTTTAATAGCCTTTTGGCTTGCCTTGCTAGCCTTTTTAGGTAGCGTGTGCTGAGTCAAGTATTCAACAATATACTTACTCCATTGTGGTGCTATCAAAATGTGAAACAAGGTTGCATGTGAGAATGGTGGATTCATTTGGCATTTTACGCATTTTCGTGAATAATTGTGGAGTTCTTGCTTGATGGTAGGCCACCATACTCCTGACCATAAAATACGTTTGAGAGTTTGGTTCCTAGCCATGTAAATATTCCCTGCTACAACATGTGCAGTTTTCAAGTAATGTGATTTTTCAAAAGGCTCTATGCATAAGTATAAAACCCCATCATGGTCTTCCTTGTGAGGACGCCTAGAAAGCATCTTTAATAAAGCTATACATTCGACTAAGGCTTTCTTCTTATTAAGTGGTAACAAAATGTCTAATTGCCCACTGGTCATTAGTGGCACATATCGTTCACTTTATTTTGAAACCATCTCTATGTTGAATAGATAAGCATTAAGAAAATTGTCATCTATGCCTTTGGGAGGTTCACCATGCATAAGGCAAGACAAATGGTCCGCCCTCTGATGTGTTGTACCTTTCTTGACTACCATGGTAAAATCAAACTCTAGCAAGATGATAATCCATCTTACTATACGTTTGGTACTACATGACTTGTTTACTAGACAAAGCAATGCTTGGTGGTCCACAAAGAGCACAAACTTGTTTGCTAATAATAATGTCGGAATTTGTTTACCGTGTAAACCATGCCTAGAACTTCATGCTTGGTTTTGGTATAACTTCTTTCCGCACTATTTAATTGTCTACAAGCGTAAGAGATAGGAAAGTCCATATTCTTTTCTCCTGGCTGCGCTAGTATTGCTCCAATAGAAAAATTTGATGCATCTATGTGTACATGAGAGATTAAATCCCAATCTGGTGATCTAAGTATTGGTGTTGTGGTGAGATCTTCCTTCAATTTCTTAAATGAAGACTCACACTCTTTTGTCTAGATGAAAATTTTTACTAGGCCATAAAGTGGCTTGACAATTACAACATACATGTTGATAAATCGACGATAATATCCACAATGCCCCATAAAACCTTGCACTTCTTTAGCGTTCCTCTTGCGTTGCCTTTAAATCCTACAATTTTCTTGCTCTTCTCAAAATCCATTGAGATGCCATTCTTTGATACAATATGGCCCAATATTTTGCCTTGTCTAGCCATGAAGATGCATTTGTCTAGATTTAAACAAATCTGGTAGACTCTGCACTTCTCAAAAGTCATCCTTAAGTGTTCAATGTGTTGCGTCCTTTCTTTTAAGTGTATGCATAGGTCATCCATATATAATTCTAGGAAATCTCTCAAATATTCCTTAAATGCATGACTCATCAACCTTTGGAACATGGTGGATGCATTAGTCAGCCCAAAAGGCATGACCCTATATGCAAAAATCCCCCATTCCGCGGAAAAAGCTTTTTTGTGCTGGTATTTAGGATACATGGGTACTTGGTTGTACCCTGAAAATCCATCTAAGAAGGTGTATGCTTCTTTTCTAGCTACCCTTTCTAGCATGTGATCTATGATGGGAGTAGGATAGTTGTCCCTAATCGTGGCAGCATTTAATTTTTTGGGATTTACACAAACTCGTAATTTTCCATTCTTCTTAGGAACCACCACAATTGGTAATACCCAATCCGTGTGTTGTATCTCATAAATAAACTAAGCCTCTTTTAGCTTGTCTATCTCTTCCTTGATTCTCTTGGCAAACAAGTCATTATATGTGTATGGCCTTTGTTTGCTTGGTTTAACATCCTCTTTCATAGGAATAGTGTGCTCACAAATCATAGGGTCTACACCCTTGAGATCTTTGTATGACCCAGATGAACACATCCCTATATTCCTTAAGCATGCTTATCAAGATTTCTTCCTTGTTTGGACTTAGATCTGTTGCAATCCACGTCAATTTTAGCTCTTCTCCATCCCTAGCCAAATCAATTTTCTTGGCATCTTCAGGTCCATCATAAGATTGACCTAGAGTTTGTAAGGTTCTTATTGGCTATTGTACTACCACTTTTTGCTCTTTGATGGTATACTTCTTGAAATGACAAGGTACACAGACTGCCTTGTCATTTTCTGATGAGCTCTACATTTTTGTTTTCTAAAGTTCCTTGAGTATTATTTTTGCTAATTGTATTTCACTTTCCTCTCAAGGCGTGTCATTTTTGGATTTTTTGGTTCGGTCTCTGTGGATTTCTGTTCAAGCCCAACTTGTTGTTTGTCTTTTTTGGCCTTTCTTTTTCTTGATTGTGTCTCCTGTTTTGTTTCTTGGGTGAGATAACATCCTGTTATCTTGTCTTTGACACAATCTTATGCATTTATAAGCATTAGGTATTTTGTTTTGTTTTTTATTTGAGGCATCTCTCATATCCTTTATATTTTGGTGTGCCTTTGTCTTTTTCTTTGCTCTCTTTTATCCATGTTCATTGTTTTCCTTGAAGGTAGAGTGACCTCCTTGTTGTCCCTTAGTTTCAATTTTAACTCAAATTTTTTGCTAAATCCCCTTCAAAGTCCCCAAGCTCGTCGAATGCGTCGTAAAAGATTTGGTCTCCTACTTCCTCATTTCTTCCTCTCTTAAATATCTGATGGAAATTTTATCTTGTAGACCCAAGCGTCTTATGGTTGTGTTTAGTTCCTCACAATCCTCAAGTGTTATTTCCTTTTTTGGAACCCTTTCCTATTTTTCCTCTTCTTGGTTTTCTTCCTCATTGTGGGTAACTTTGATCATTTGAATGGGAAGTATGTCATAGCCATCTTCATCACACAAAAGACTGTAGGCGTTGTTTCATTAACACATACATCCAATGTTGCGAGTATACTTATCCATAAACATATTTAACTTCTTCTTTTGGGAATGGTTTAGGTATTTAGGATTCATCTGGTGCATTCTTATTCAATGAGAACTATTCCTTTTATAGACTTCCATAGTCTGAAGCTCCACACATCCATAGATGTATTTGTGTGTTGGTCCAAGATGGTATTGTAGATTTGTTGTCAGTGGTGATGACTGACTCAAAATCTTCCATACATGCTCTAGCCATATTTTTGTAGGAGTAATCTTTCAAGTTGAATTGAGTAAAGGCATCTTGTTGCCGTAGGTAGATATAATTAAATCCCCAATCTTGGATCATCTTGAGTTGTCTCATAAATGGTCTTCCCAAGACTTTGGGTCTTTGCCAAAATCTACTACTACAAATGTTTAATCATATTCAACTCCTTGTGAGGTGACTAAAAATTTATCTAGAAGCCCCGATGGCCTCTCAATGTACCCATATGCCAATTATAGTTTCATTCTTTTCTTTCTCAAGGGTGGTTTTCCCCAAGATTCCCACATACTTTTTGTTGCAATGGCTATGCCTGCTTCACTATCTAGGATAGCTATGCTGGTTTGCCCTGCAAATTCTACCAAAAGAGTTGTGTTTCCATCCTATCCTTCACAATAATCCCAACTTCTGGTGGTGTATCAGAAATAGGTATGTGGATACCCATTTTCTTGACACATTTCCCTAAATCCTTCCATAATTTTGGTTTGACCTTATGAACATCAGCCAATGATAAAGTACATTTAATAGGTGTTGCCATAAGTACGGTTAGATTGACCATGTCAAGTATTGGAGGTGCAAATTTCTTATGAGACGGTAGTTTTATCGGACCAAGCCTTGTACTCTCCTTGATAAGAGGGTAAGGTTTTCATCATTTTAGCCTTTCTCCGTTTTGATTTAATAGATCCCACATCCCCATATTGAGATTTAAACTCTAATTCCAACATCTTTTGATAAAAATCTATTTTTTCTATGGGAGGCTTGTTTCTGTTTTCAGTTTCCTTATGTGTTTTCCTCATCGCTTCCCATAGTTTATTTCCCCATTATTCCTCAATTTTTAGTACTATTGAATTTGGTATCAGGATGGTTTTTGTTTTGTTTTCTTCATTGTTTGATTTCTTTTTGTTCTTTTGTTTTGGTTCCTCTTGTGGTTGCACAATTTTTGCTATCGTTTGGATTTTGATACTCTAAGTCCCTTTTTCTGAGATTTGTTTTGGTTTAGTTTGTTCCTTAAGAGCTTGAGTTGCCTCAACCAGCCTCTTATAGACTTCTTGTCTTCTTGTTTCTATCTCCGGATCAGGATATTGTCTCCATCTTTCTTTGAGAGTTTTTAGATGCTTCAATCTTTCTTCATAAGCTTGCAACAGAGCGTCCAACATCTTTCTTACCCTTTTTCTTTATTTTAGACGTCTCTTTTGGGGTTTCTTTTGATGTTTCCTTAGGCGTTTCCTTCAATGTTTTCTTTGGCGCTTCTTCCTTTTTTTGTTCGTCCTCTTTTGAAGGCTGTTGTCTTTTTTCCTCTTGTTTATTTTTTATTTGAGCTATTCTAGATCTTCTTGCTTTCCAATTGTTTCTACTACTTTTGTTGCTCATACTTGGTGTTTCATTTTTGTCGCCATTTTCTTGCTCATGAGCCTTGGCTTGAGCTATCGTTATTACTTGAATTGGGACTGTTTGTTCCATTTTTGATGAGCTTAGTGAGCTTGGGGAAGCTATGTAATTGAGCGTAGCCTTTCCTTTAGCTTTGGGATTTGATGGAAAATATTGCACTAAGTGCTTGATTCTGCAATCACTGCAAAATCTACTTAAGGGTGGCACTGTTGGCTTGTTTTCTTTTCGTTTTGGGCAGACTCTTATCTAGTGATCTCCTCCACATTTATAGCTTGGACCTTGCGGCAATGCTTTATATGGATGTTGTCCTTGCTGTCTTGCTCCACCATTAGATATGAACCATAAGGTATTATGATCCATTTGATATTTTCTTTCCAGCGAAAATGATGATGCATTTGGAGAAAACACTGTAGGCTGCATTGTTCCTGGATTCAATTCTACATCTTTGTAATAGCTACTGACTGGAACCAAAGCCCCGTAGTATGCTATTTCTTCTGGTGACACAAATCTTACATGTGCGGCTCCTAACAAAGGAGGTTGATTTCCTAACACAAGTTGTGCTCTCTTGGCTCCTGGTGTACAAAATGTTGGTTCCCATCTTCTGAAACGATGGCTGGGATGGTGGCTTGACAGCCTGGGTTGTTGAGAAAACCCTTGCTGCCTTAAAAATATCTTATGCAATGGTAGCATTCTTTTGTCTCATGGTTTGTCTATTTTTGATCAAAATCACACCACTTTTTTGTGCGTGGAACTGAGGGTTTTGTACGTTTTGCTTTGGGAGACATTGCAAAGTGGGATGATCCGGGGCAGCCGCTTTTCAAAAATGTATTATACCACTTGATTTAATCGGCGAGGATTTTTTTACTCAAAAAATGTCCAAAAATGTATACTTTATGTATACATAAGGGGGTGGAGGGGGTTTTCTTATGAGACCCACAGTGATGTATAAAGGGGTATTATTAATAGTCTCTTGGACACACATGATATAGGGGACTTCTAAAGAGTGACTCCCCCAAGGATGATCCCCTCCGTAATTTCCACACGTGTATTGTCTAGCAAACCTAGGCTATTTTGAAGGTTTCTAAGGTGGTATATAAACTTGGTTCATCTTTTTCATGACCATCTCTGCTATTGCTTCTACTTCTACAAGATGAATCTTTTTAGTCTCAACTATGATTTTAGCGCTAGATACTTTGGATCTTGCACTGGCATTGACATTGCAAAAAAATTCACAATTGTCATCAAAGTCAATTGTATCTTTTATGCAAGAATTCAATGTTGTTGCTTTGGGGGTACTACACTTCCCAGGACATCTACCACTGTATGGTCCTCTACTACAAGGCACATGACTCTGTCTTTTCCCATGTAGTGATCTCCTTGGTAGTTCATAAATGGCGTTCTTTGAAGTCTGAAATGTGATCCTCAATCTTGACAAGGAAAAGATTCATTGGGTCCTTATATATTATTGTGCCATGAGTGTTGTTCAAGTGGTATGTGATTTTGACATTGAAGTCCAAATCCATGTCTGCTCTAGAGGATGTTCCTGTGTCCATGATAGTATCAAAAAATGTGTTGTAAGCTACCTCTTCTATGGGTTCTATAGCCTGAAGCTGTGACCTAGTGGTGCTGTGTTGCATTGAGGCTCTACTCCTAGCGTCTACTATGCTTCAATTTTGTGACTTATAAATTTCTCCAGACCTAAGGTGCATACGATTTCTAAACAAAAATGAGTGAGATCAAGTGCCTACCTTGTTATGTCCGATCCAAAGTCAAAGACAACCTCAGTTTTGCTCAGCATGCATGCTTTGATCAATTGCCTGCTGATGAATCGTGTTCATATTAGGCCAAGACAAAAAAAATTCTATGTGCTTTCTTTACTAAAGATGCTTAAAAAGTGCTAAACAATGTAAGGAAACATTCAAACCTTGGAGAGGAGGAAACCAATTCAAATTGCGTTTTGAATTTTCCTAGCAAATTTCCAAAATCTTTTTTCATAGATGTGTTCCCTCTGTTATGCCTGCCAAAAAATCTTGATTTAGTTGAGATTCAAAAGTGATTTTTACAATATGGACACACTTCTAAAATCCTTAAGAAATGTACAACACAACTATCAAGTCAATTTTGTTGTTTGGCTAAGAAAAATTCAAATCATGTTTTGCTCCGCAAAGCCTATCTTCTTAAAGACTGTGGCTTTGAGATGTAACTCCCAAAACTTGTCTATATAGCTTTTGATAGACTCATATTGTGCCATCTTCAAGCTTTGCCATTCCGTAAGGACTTTGTCTTTGGCGTCGCTTGATAAGAATTGCTTCAAGAGAGCAATCCTTAGGACTTTCCAAGTCTTTGGTGCTTCTCCTTGAGCACGCAAACTTGCCCACCATTGACGGGCTGATTTTTGAAAGTGCATGGATACATTTCGAAGCTTGGAAGATTCCGAAAAATCTTCATCTCCAAAAGCCGCGTCAAATTGTTGGATAAAGGCCAACACCTTGTCAACCGCACCAAAAGTTCCATCATAGGTTAGGAAGGTGATGTTCTTCCCTCCCTCTTTGAACTTTCAAAGCTTATGCAATCTCTTCCATGAAGCATGACTTCTTCGATGTCCCCTTCTCTTCCTTGACATAGAATCACCACTTTCATCATTGGACGATGAAGGTGAAGAGGAAGAGTATGAGGATGAAGAAGGTGGCGTTGGTGACCGCTTTCTTCTCTTTCTCCTTGGTTGATTATCACCCCTTTTGGAGTGATAAGGAGTATGTGGCGACCTCTTCCTCTTAGGAGGACTTGGAGATTGTTGTGGACGTCGCCTTCTTGGGGCTACTTTGTCGTCGGAGGTAATGGGAGCATCACTCTCATACCTCTCCCTTTGAAGCTCTTGCCGCTTGTCTTTCTCTTGCCTCCTTGGCAATGAGGCTTCATGATTTGCTTTTGAAGATTCCCCATGCGCATCTTCTTCTTCTTCATGACCCAAAGAGATTCCTCTTTTGGAAGTCTCGCCAGGAGCCTTCACAGGAGCTCTCTCTTCTTGGGTGCTTGCATGAACTTGAAGTGCTTGAAGCCTATTGTGCACATCGGTTTGCAAGAGCGGATTGCCCATAGCTTCCTTGAGTTTGTCAACAAGAAAGTTGACAATAGTCATCCCATCATCTTGAGCTATAACTTGCAAATCAACATTGTCAATATTAAGTTCATTCTCTTGATTATGTTGTGCCATGCTTAAAATTTCTTTTATGTGCTTGCTAGCTCTTCTTTTGGCACACCAAAAACCTTAGTTTCCGTTCTTCTTAACCTTTGAACAAGAGTACTCAAGCATCCACACCCGTGGTATGGAAGCTTGTTAATTGCAAAGAGTAGTGGAGAGGGCTTAACATTGCCAAGTTGACATGGGATAGTTCCTATTGAGCTTGCTACTAGCTCAATAATGGTTAAGCCATAGGCAAGCCTTTAAAAGACTCCATTATTAAGACTATAGTTCCCAATGGTGTACACCATATCCCGCGATAACGGGCACATCAACAAGGATAATAAGTCCCTGTCCCACTTACCATCTTGCAATTTACAAACTTCGACCTTTCGCGGAAAACTTAAGGACCTCTCTTCTTAGGAAAGAAAAGAGAAACCTTAGCTCTGATACCAATGTCAGAGAATCTAGTTTATCTTTTTAGATCACAGCGGAATTAATTAATGAGTTAGAGCTTTTCATTAAGATGTTCATTTAAGAAGAAGTAAAGGCATGTGTGGTTCATTAGACTAGCAACTTTAACACATAG
>JAODKW010188569.1:0-16577 GCA_027576515.1 Dryopteris marginalis
TTTAATTAATAGAAATATTAATAAAAAAGAGGGTCAAACTTTATATCTATTCTTTTTAGATAGTTACATACAACTAAAAAAAAAATAATCACCCTAACCCGCGGGGGTTTACCCCCGCTGGTCTGACCAAGAGGGGGGGGGGGTAAATACCCCTCCCCTCTGGGCTAGCCCCAGCGCAGCAGGTTTCATTTTACCCTTAGCTAAGCTAAGAGTAAAAGAAACTAAAAAATTTGTATTATTTATCTTTAAAAAAGATAAATAATAAAAAAAAATAATGGACAGGATCTAAGTGCACTCTTTGATTAAACCGACGAATGCCACCGGTCTATATTATACAAAAACTTTTATTATTTTATAAGATATTATAAGATAATAAATTTAATTGTGTAATAAAAAAAATTAAACAAGTGATATAAAATAAAAAAGTACTCTATTCTGACATCTATTCTCCATATAGTTAAAATCTTACTTAAAAAAAAAATAATGCTCAAATTAATAGAGCTTTATAAATGGATAGTTTAGAATCTAAACTATTGCAAATTAAGTTTAAACATCTAATACCCAGTATTTATCTGACCACTATATGTTTTCGTTAATTTAATATAACAAATTTACAGAAGAAATTTGGATACACCCAGGTACTTTTTATGGGATCTGTGCCCCGCATAAACTATCTACTAGCAATTGTCCCTATAAGTTTGTTCTTTTTTTTGTTACACATTTTACTTATGTAATTTTATACACAGTAGTATTGTACCATGACCGGATACTTGTCATATTGCTCTAAAAGCCTCATCAAAAAAAGTAATTAATTCTTTTTGACAAAAACCCTTCCTCGTGACTTCTACGAGTTTGCTAAAAAAAAAATTTAAAAGCAGAGAATTCATACGACTGCATTTAGAAGGTCACTGTTCCTAACCCTGTGGGATAAGCACCGATAGGAAAACAAAAAAACATCTTATCTTTAAGGTTAGTTAATAAAATTTTTACTATTCAGATTTGTGTAACATCGGGCCTAAATCTCTTTATTAAGATGAAATTTTATTGCTAAGATTTCATCTTAATAAAAAAATTAAGCAAGAGCATTACATTTTATCTTTATTTGTTTATTTTTTACTTAATATGGCAGGCTAAATAAAGGTGTTTCAATTCTATCTGATCAATTACCTTATACACTATAGTTTACCCATCATACTCAATAATTAGCAATAGTAAAGCTGCATAGGGTCTTCTCGTCTACCTAGAAGAAAGCAGTATCTGCACTGCTATTCCAATTTCACTGAGTCAATCTTTGAGACAGCTGTTGTATCGTGACATCATTCATGCAAAGACCGCATTTAACGGCCAAGGTATTCCGCTACCTTAGGACCCTCATCGGTAAGGCCGCCATTGATTGGGGGTTCCTTCACAACCTAGCCTGTTAAGCTAAGAAACTTCGTTAACCAGCCAACATCGGGCAGAAGTCACACTCAATACTTAGATTTATGATCTTATGCAAAGTGCTTTGTTTTAATTAAACAGTCGTACAACACCATTTTATGTCTCCTATTACGGCACACCTTATCCCGAAGTTACGGTGTCATTTTGCCGAGTTCCTTAAAGATTGTTATCTCAAACGCCTTTGTATTCTCTACTTGCTCACTTGTGTTAGTTTCTAGGTACGGTCTAAATCTTTGAGGGAAATTAATCAACCTCTCTGTACAGTTAGGAAAAGAATTTTTTTTTTTACAGTTTTTTATGAATATTTTACTATTAATAAAACGCCGACATTCTAAAAAAATATAATTTCCTTACTGTGAAAAATCTTTTCCAGAACACAATTTTCTTTTATTATGTTGTCAATTTTTTCTAACCCATCGTTTAACGCTTTAGCGCAGTTCAATAAACTTAGGGGCCGTTTATTCTAAGCATGCCATAAGCTTAAGGCGAGGGGGTATCCCTTTTTCGTTACTCATGTCAGCATTCTCTCTTGGGATTAATTGATACAAAGATACTTAAACGAAAGTAAAAAACTAACCCATTATAATTATTATGTATCTTAAAAATACATAACAATGGGTTAGCTACTAATCGCTTAAGGCTTTAAATATCAGATATTTAAGATACAATCTATAAATATTATATTCTGACTGGTTATATATTATTACCCAATGTTCCGCTACCATAAAATCTTTATCCGTTAATAAAAATTTTATACAAAGTTTCGGTATGTTGTTTAGATCCGATATATTTTCGGTGCGCTTAACTTTCTATCTTTTCTTAAACTAAGAAAAAAGTATTAACCAATGCTCTGTTACGAGATCTTTAAAAAATGGCCGCTTCTAAGCCTATTTGTTGGTTGTATTCGAAAAGAACTTCCTTAATTTCACTGAACAACAATTTTGGAACCTTACACTTTTGTTCTGGGCTGTTTCCCTTTAGACATACAACCTTAGCGTACTATGTCTGAGAGTTCAAGATCAATCTATTGCCCTTCCGAAAGCAAATCCTCACTGATAAAATCTCCACGATCCCCCAATGTATGGAAGATATCTTCCCTGAGATCACAATAGTGTACCTGCAACGATCTAACTTGAACCACCTACTTAAATAGGTTTCGCGGAAAACCAGCTATCTTGGTCAGTTTTGTCTTTCACTAACTTATCACAATTCTTTGGATATCTTTACAACGATAAACCATCCGGACTTTTATAATCCTGATCATGATAAGATCACCAAGCTTCGGGTCTAACATTAGATACTATTCATCATTCCATGATTGGTTTCTCTGCGACCCCCTATATTTATTAAATTTTGGGTATATCTCGCATCTAACATTAACTTGCTGACCCATTATGCAAAAGGTACGCTCTTATTCTTTTTTATTTTTACTTGAGCTGCTTATAAAACTACTAATTCAATAATTTCCCTCTCGGTACTTCTTACACTATCACTTATATGCTATATTTAGTCTTAGAGAAAGGTTTCCCTATTTTCAAACAGTTTTTAATCCGTTTTACTTAATTTGCCTCTTTATTAAGGCAATAGACTTTTTTGTTACTTGTTCTTAGAAACAAGCCACAAAATCTCTTTTGATTTATATTCCTAAAGTTACTAAGATATTTCAATTCACTTTGTTTCATTATTTGGTCTTCCAAGGGCGTATACACCCATAACATATAGTTGTATTTATCCCTAATAGTTTCTTTATATACTTAACATCATATATATGATGAAATTATTTTTTTACATATCTAATTAATATATACTATTTACATTACTATTATTAAAAAAGTTTTTCGGGTTATTATGGTTCGAACATAACAATTCCTCAACCCAAATGAGGCGCCTAACCAACCTGGCTCTAACCCGTTTATTATTATTTTTAATTTTATTCGAGTTGCATTAATTTTTTTTTTAAGATTTCATCTTAATTGCGTACGCGAAAAAAATAATGGTACGCCCTTAAAAATTTTTTTAGGTCGTACGCTATAAAAATTTAAAAACAACGCGTAAAAAATATCATTAAATAAGAAAAATTTTTTTAAACAATTGAGACATACATGATATTTAAACAGAGAATATCCGATTCGAACGGATGTTAGTTTTTACTAAAGCAAGTTTCAAGCTTACCGCTATAAACCACTCAGCCAATTCTCTAAAAATAATTATATGTAATTTTAGTAGTTATATTTTTTTCGCTATTAATAAAAAATCTTAATAAAAAGAATATAACCTTTAAAAATTAATAGCGAAAAAAAGAATTAAGATTTTTATTTTCTTTATTTATATTGCATATAAATAAGAAAGAAAATAAATAAAGGCACGGTTTTAGTTAATTTTTTTAGTAAAAAAAAAATCTGACTAAAAAAAATATAGTGCCGAAATAATTCCGCGTAAAATAAAAATAAATGAATAGATTCATTTATTTTTATTAAGCCCTAGCCACATTTTGAGTGTGGTCATCTCCTTTATTTTTTTAATTATTCAATAAAAAAAAAATTTAGGGGTAGATCTTATATTACCTTTAGCTAAGGGTAAAAGATACTAAAATTTTTTTTTATTATTTACCTTTTTTAAAGATAAATAACTAAAAAAAAAAATAATGGAAAATAAAATGAGATTTAATTTGAAAGCGAAATTTAAATAAATCCTGATTCCTCGATGACTTGAACATCGAACATACTCTTATCAAAAGTACACTTTACCTATTAAGTTAAGGAACCTATAGTGTAAATATTTTACAAATTAATATATATAATACATTGCTTTTTGTATAAAAAACAAATTGAAAGCAACGCGTGAGATCTAAAAAAAATTAATGGTAAAAAATAAAAAAAGTTAATTAATTTAATTACTGTTTTAAAGACGGAAAAGAGATGACTTGAACATCCAGGTGTAAATACACAATATTTAGCAAATATCTCGCCTTACCAATGGCTACTTTTCCTTAAATATTTTTATTATAATTGCTATTATATAAGTATATTTATAATTATACTAAAACAAATGCGTAAATATGCTAACATATCTTTTCATCAATGCTAAAATTAAATAAAAAAGTTTAAAAAATATATATATACGAATCAAATCGGATTCGAACCGATATCTCCTCCCTCGACAAGGGAGTACTTTACCAATTAAGTTACTAACTCTTATTTTTTACTAGTTAATTATTTTCCAGCGGGAGGGCCCCAGGTTTAATATTATAAATATTAAACCAGGGGCTAGGGACCCGCAGGGTTCTTTAGGGGGGTTAAACCCCCCGGCGAATCTATTTTTTTTTATTTATAATTTATTTGCCATTTTTATATTAAACGTTTGCGTGTACCTAAATCAAAAATGAGTATAAAAAATAAAAACCTTTTTTTTTTATTAACATAAAAAAAAAAATTAACGATGTATTGCGTACGCCTAAAAAGTTCTAAAAAAATTCAATAAAATATATAGGGCCTACGCAACGCTATTGTTATTAAATTTTTTTTAGCGAAAAAGGTATTATTTATCTAAAATGCATTAAATCTTTATATTTAAGTAAAAAAAAGATATAAAATTTATTTATACAGCCAACCGAATTCGAATCGGTACATATCGTTTGGAAGACGAATGGTCTACCATTAACCTATAGCCGTTTGTTTTTTACATATTTATTCTTTTTATTCCACAAAAATTAAAAGCAATAGAGTAGGTTTTTAAAAGAAAAAAAAAATTACTTGCATATTATATTTTTTTTTCGCGTACGCAATTAAGATAAAATCTTAATAAAAAAAATTTTAGCGACAAAAATAAATAATCATTACAAGTTAATTTATTTTTATTAAATGTTATATACATTACTATTAAAAACAATATAACATTATTGTTCTTGTAATCAAGATAAAAATTTTTCTAATGAAATAGATTCTATAACAATAGGCATAGAACTATGTAAAATACCACAAATTTCAGAACATTGTCCAAAGAATGATCCTTCTCTGTTTATAAGAACAGATATTTGATTTAATCTACCAGGGTATGCATCACATTTTATACCTAATGCTGGACATGCATAAGAATGTATAACATCTCCTGAAGAGATAATAAATCTAACATGAGTTAATTCAGGTAAAATTACTCTATTATCCACTTCTAATAATCTTAAAGCTCCTTCTTCTAAGTCAGACTCAGGTACTAAGTAAGAATCAAATTCTAACTCTTCATTATCATCACCTAAAAAATCAGGATATTGGTAAGATCAGTATCATTGGTGACCCTCTACGAATACTGTTAATGAAGGATCTGTTACTTCATCCATTAAATACAGTAATTTAAAAGAAGGGAATGCTATTAATATTAAAATTAATGCAGGAGTAATTGTTCAAATTAATTCTATAAGTGTACCATGGTTTAGATATTTGTTACTGATAGGAGACTTTGTATTAACGTAGTTTCTAATAATAGAAACCATAATTCATGCTACACCGAATAATATAATAACTAGATAGAACATTATATTGTCGTGTAATTCTACAAGTGCTTCCATTTGTGGTGTGGCACTATCTTGAAAATATACTCCTCAAGGTTGAGGTGCATCACAATATGTTGTAAATAAATTAAATAAAGTCATTTTTTATTTCATTTTTCTTATATATCCATCTGTTAAGGTTTAAATCTTTTTTAGATTTTTTATTAATTTTTTTTTTTATATGCAATATAAATAAAAAAAAATAATGGTATGTAATTAAAAACAAGCAATTAATATTAAAAAAAAAGTTAAATGCAAGCAAAAAATTAAAAAAAAAAGATTTAAAACAGCTTTAGATATTGAATATATACTTTTTTTTTCGCCTTTAATTGCGTACCATTATATTTTTTTACTTATTTATATACAATATAAAAAATAAAAAAAATAAAGGGGATGGCCACACTAAAGTGTGGTCATCCCACTGGTAGCCCAATAATAATACATTATATTCTGGTTTACATATATTAATGTAATAAGTTTCTCTCTCTCCCAATTCATCTTTATTACAATATTCGGTAATTTTTTTTTTATTTAACTTTGTTAAATAAAAAAAAATTAGCAGTAGGTCCCATTTACCATTATTTTTAAATAATGGCAAATGAGGACTAATATTTCTAAATTAAAATTCTTATAACCATATTTAAAAATAGCTCTACAAATAGGCATAGTATAATTTCTTTCAAGATCTTTTTTATTGTAATATCTGTATAATTTATCTCTTGTAGAAACTGCTGAACCTATGTACGTTTTATTATTAATAGTATTAACTCAACGATATGTACCTATTTTGTTTTTATTATCTTTCAAAATTATTTTTTTTTTGAATTTGCAGCGTTTATGTACACTTTTTTAGCATTTATATTTCTATTACTATAATATCTAGATCTAATTCTAATCCTTTTTTTTTATTTTTTTTAATATAGTTTTTTTCATTAAATTTTTTCTTTTGTTTGTCTACTATCTATTGAAAGAGCATTTTTACCTAATTCGAAAGCAAAACCTAAAGTTAATACTAAAAAGAATAATAACATTATAATTAATCCAAAAAGACCATTATTATATGCACTAACTACATAAGGATATACCAATAGAATTTCTAAATCAAATAATAAAAATAATAAAGCGAATATGAAAAAAGATATACTAAATTCAGAACGATTTTGACCCAGGAAGGAATGGAACCCGCACTCAAAAACGGAGTCCTTTTCTTCATAAGGATTATGTGGAGCTAATATTATATTTAATGCTAAAAGTATTATAGCTAATATAGGTACAAATAAAAAAAATATTGTTTGACTTGACATTTAAGCTTTAAACAAAGAAAGACTTAATATACTTGCTATATTGAATCATTCGGATGGTACATAAATAAATAGTACTAATAATAAAGTTAATATTGATATACTACTACTTAAAGAACTGCTAATAGTTATGTTATTAGGAGTAAATTTAATTTCTTGCATATTATTGTTTTTAACCGATGCTCCTACACCCGCTATTGGTGTATTAGCTATAGAAGGAGAAAATATAGATATAAAATATCCTTTTAAACTTATGTATGAACCTTTTATTAAAATGGCTGGATTAACTTTATAATCATGACCAAAAAAGAATATTTGTTTAATTAAACTTAAATAGTAAGCAGCACCTATAACACTAGTAAGTATAGCTACAAGGGCCATAAAAACGTAACCGCTATCTAAAGCTGCACTTAATATCATCTGTTTAGCAAAAAAACCTATAAGAGGTGGTATTCCTACAAATGAAAACAATGTCACTGCAAAACTAATAGCTATAAAGGGATTAATATAAAAATATCCTTTTATTTGGTTAACTAATTGTATAGGTGAGTTGTTCTCGTCAATCATTTTATTTTCTCTATCTGTTTCCGAGCCGTATGCAAAAGGAGCCGCATACCCTTCTTTTTCTTTTACATATAAATAAAAAGTAAACCCTATAGTTATTAATATAATAAAAGCATTTAAATTAGATAAACTATACTGTATAATATAAAATATATATGATTGTACAGATTCTGTACTATTTATTGATAATGCTAATAAAATAAACCCTACATGGCTAATTGTACTATATGCTAATAATCTTTTAATACGGAATTGTGTTAACCCTAACACAGAACCAATAATAAGAGATAATAAACTACTTAAAAGGAAAACATTTGTTCATGAGTAATTTAAATAAGTATATTGTGTATAATATACAAGCTCTAAAAAGAATACAAATATAGATATTTTTGCAACTATCGCAACAAAAGTTGTAACTATTGTAGGTATACCGTCATACACATCAGGAGATCAAAAATGGAAAGGAGCAGCACTTATTTTAAAAAGAAAACCTACAGCTATTATAATTAAAGCAATGTGAAAGTAATATGGTTGATATAAGTAAAGTGTACTTACAGTATTTAAACTTAAAGATACATAATTGTTACCTTGAATTTCACTAATACTAGTTATTATATATAAATTATCTAAATTTGTTGTTCCGGAATTTGCATATAAAAAGGCTGATCCTAACAATATAAAACAAGAAGAAAGACCACCTAGAAGGAAATAAGTTAAAGCACTTGCTGTACTTGATTCTGAATCTCTGTATAGTGAACATAATATATATAGACCATAACTTTGTAGCTCTATAGAAAGAAATATTGATATAAGATCACCAGTACTCATTAAAAAAACAGATCCACATAAAGCAAAAACTATAACTAACGCGTACTCTATAATAGCAAATTGCCCTCCTGTTTTATTAGAGATAGTATTTTTATTATAATGAAACTTAGTAAATAATAAATTATAAACTGAAGATGAAGCAGCTATTATAACTTGACGAGGGTAAAAAGCAGTTAATATTAGTATTATTCCACTTATTAATAAAATAAATATATTAAATGACTGTGTAAAAAGAGTTATATTAAATAAACCTCCATACAAGCTAACACCTTTAGATAAAGGAGTAAAGAATAAATTATTATAAGATAAAAAAGATGATGAAATTAAACCTGTTATAACTACTCTAGAAAATAGTATGGATTTTTCTCGCATCAATGTTACGGCGTTTGAAACTAAAAGATTTATTAATAACGATGTTAGCATTTTTTTTTCAGTTAATTTTTTGTTTGCGTGTATACTATATAACTTTTAGGATAATAAAGAGTAAAGTAAAAAAAGATTATATAATTATTTACCTGCTTTACTTACTTTTTCTAAGTGTAATTCTACTAAACTATTTTCTATTAAGCTCACAACTGGAACTATAACTAAGAAATGTGAAAAGTATAATAAAGTACTAATTTGCCCAAATTCTATAAACGGTGATTCAACATGTTTAGCTCCTAATTTCATTAAAATTAAGAAATTAGCTATAAATATGTAGAAGAATATTTTACTTAGAGGTCTGAATTGTAAACCTCTACTTCTACCTAAATCAGTGAATGGTAACACTAATATTATTAATATCGCAGAAAACATAGCAATTACACCCAATAATTTATTAGGTATAGATCTTAATATTGCGTAAAATGGTAAAAGATATCACTCAGGAACAATAGCTGGAGGAGTTTGCATTGGATTAGCCATAACGTAATTTTCTGAATCTCCTAATATATTAGGTGCAAAGAAAACAAAAATAGATAAAACTACTATAAATAAGAAAATTGTTATTAAATCTTTAAATATGAAATAAGGAGCAAAAGGTATTCTATCGTAATTACCTGAAACACCTAAAGGGTTTCCTGAACCAGCACTATCGTGTAATGCAATTAAGTGCATTAACACTAAAGCGGCTAAGACAAACGGTAATACAAAATGTAATGCAAAAAATCTGTTTAATGTTGCATTATTCACAGAAAAACCCCCTCAAAGGAACTCAACAATATCTTGCCCTACTCAAGGTATGGCACTCATAAGATTTGTAATAACAGTAGCCAAATTTTCAATTTACTTATTATGCATATAGCTATTAGTTTTTTTTTTGCCCGTAAGCTTTAGTAAAAAAAAATCTAACCTGTTTAAAACAAGTAAACCCTGTTCAATATATATACTACTACGCAGTATAATTATTTATATTGTCTTGTGCATATAAATTTATATGGAAAATTCCGACTGTACATTAAGCATTTTTAAGCATATATTTTTTTTTTGCAAAAAAAAATATATGCTTAAATATACCCACCCATGAAGCAGTCTGTAGCGATCTATGGTTTACCATATACCGACGGTCTTGATGCTAAACAAACATTATTGACCGTTTTCATAGATGTCGCTATATAATTATTCGTTTAACTGCTTTTAAGATCAAATCTTAATTGCGTACGCGAAAAAAATTAATAAAAATATAACTATGCTTGTGTTAAATCTAAATTATCTTATATCTCATTTCAGGTATTATATACGGGTAAACTATATTTCTTAAAGTATGCATAGATTCTTTTCGTACATATATTATATATTGATCTGCAGCACCGGCGCTCTGTATTGTACATTTTAAACCAAAATTATTATTTAAAACCGTAATTAATTTCAGACAATCACCGTAAGTAAAAGAATTAGTTGAAAATTTTAAACTTTTACCAACTTTAGATCCGTCATCCATGATTCAAATAGCTAAAGCCAAAGGAGTCAAATAATAACTTATACAGTCCGGTACAACTTTTACACCGTTTACGTATCAAATCTCATGTATTCAGTTAAAGCTCGTATAAGTTCAAGTTGTAAATCTAACAGTTTTTCTAACTTTACCTCCTATACCTAATCTTGTACCTATGCTCGGGCTTTTAAGATTACAATATCCAAATGATGATAACAAACTGTGTAAATAAATCATATAGCTAACGTGGGAATGTTCTTGATAAAAAGCTATTCTAGTTCCGTTACCATATAATCTTTTTTCAGCATGACCATCCCCCAACAACGATCCAAATATAATAGATAAAACATCTAGAGGGTGAGGACCTATTCTATAAATACCTTTAAGTCTTACTGATTTAACCGAAGAATCCTTATTTTGACTAGATATAAATAAGATATATGAAACAGCAAACATTTGAGGCATTTGAAAGATACCTCATAGACTCATCTGTCCGTATGGTAAAACATACTTACTTATACCTTATATTATATAAGATACTGAAACAACTTTCTCTTCGTTAGTTTCATCGATAATATATCGAAAGTTTCGACTATACATTAAGCAGCATTGCAGCTACCCATCAGTGACCTAGTCTGTAGCGATTATATATATAACCGACGGTCTTAACTTTAAAGTCTTTAACCGTATTCACTAACATTGCCAAAGAAATATACAAATTTCCTCAATAGTTCTGTCAAACTATTCCACGTTAAATTTATTTTTCTACATAGATTGCATAAATACGAATTATTTTTTTTTTTTACTCTTAGATAATATCTAAGAGTAAAAAAAAAAATAATGGTGGGACTATTCCTAAAAATTTTACAATAACGGTTTAATGTTAAAAGTATATAAACCGAAAAAAAAAATTATTTAGTTATTTTGGGCTATGTTTATGCTAACCCAGAAACGCGATGGCCATCATAAGTATTAAAATTATTGTACCAATAGTTCACACTAATGTTCTAGGAGCTTTATACGATCCGTAGTATAATCCTCTACCTACATGTAGATAAACAAGGAAAAAAAAAGCTGAAGCTGTGTTAGAGTGTAAGTAACGTATTAATCATCCGTTGTTTACGTCTCTCATAATATGTTCTACACTATTAAATGCTTCTAATACTGATGGATTGTAATGCATCGCTAAAGTAACACCAGTTACAATTTGAATTACTAAACAAAATCCTAATAATGAACCAAAATTTCATAAGTAACTAATATTTGATGGTTGAGGTGAATCAACTAAATAACTATTAATTAAACTTAACAGGGGATGACTTTTTCAAATTCTCATAGTAATTTTCTATTTTTTTTTTTGCGTTTTATTATTTAAAATGCTTATACATTATATATTACTAATACTAGTACTAATATTTATTAGCCTTAATGTGAAGGCCGGCTAATAAATATTTTTTTTAATACAGCAAACCGAATTTGAATCGGTATATTTTGTTTGAAATACAAATAAACGGTTTACCAGTTAACCTATAGCTGTTTGGGTTACACCTCTTTAAATATTTTCAGTATTTTTTTGATTTAAATTAGTTCTAATTCCAGAGCTCATCCATCTGGTCTTAGAATAAATAAAAAAAAATAAGAAGAAATGAAAAGATTACCGTATTTTTTTTTTTTAGTTCTGATCTTCTAAATACAGTCCTGTATCTAACTGTACATAGACTCAGCCCTAATATAAAAACACTTTTTCCATCATTAAATCCGTTTACTTAAAGATCAAATATTACAACCCTCTCTCCAGCACTATTTACATCAAGGTTGATAGAGTTTCGGAATCAACATTTGCTTCAGATAATCTACCATAGGCTTCGGTTAGAGCTTCTCATGCCTGATCAACCGAACTTCTTTTTTCATCAGCAGTTTGATTGTTTTGATAAGCTTCTTCTATTGATTTCTTAATTAATTCGAAAGCATTAACATCTTCAGTAGTGCTTGTGTCCGGCATAGCTTTATGTAAAACACCCTCAAGACCCTCAGTGTATCTATCATCGTTTGCCCTTTCGATATCACGGAGATACTCACTGTTCTCAGGTGTATCACCAGATTGAACTGCGTCAACCACATCATTATCCGCTTTTCTGAAATCCCCCTCAACTTTATTTAACTCCTCCTCTATAGCTGGAGAATCATTAATTTCTAATATCTCCTCAGTAATCTTATCATTAAGATTTTTATTATCCTTTTCTAGATCAAATAACCCCTTATAAGCTTTTTGAAGATGAGCCCTAGCAGAATCTACATCCGCAGTCAAGTTTGTAATCTGCTCTTGATTTACTTCCTTTAGAAAAACCAATTTATTAAAAGTTTCTGTTTTAGATACATTTGGATTAGAAGGGGCTGGACTATAAGAAGCTGGATTAGGCATGTTCTGAGAATAATTATCTGAAGGAGAGTAAGACACAGCTGTAGTAGAAAAACCTCTAGTTTGCCCTCTATTAGGAGAACGATTAGATTTTCTTTTCCGTAGTGCCCGCTTAGATATTTTATGAGGCTTAGACTTAGACTTAGGAGCTTTTTCAGCTTCCAACGAAGTAGGTCCCCCTTGCACAGATTCTGTGCAAGGGTGGACTAACTCTTTTTCAGTTGTTAACTTATTGGGGCTAATAATTGCTTAAATTTTTGATTTAAAGCTATATAACAACACTAAAAGCATCAAAATAAGATTATCCTGCTGGTTTCTATCTATACAATTTCCCAGATAAAAATTAACGACTGTCATAAATATTAATCCAACAAGTATTGCTAGAGCTTTAGTAGTTATTGGACCAGATGTTTTTATTTCAAAATTTTTACTTAATTCTGTTAGTGATTTTTGTAAACCTACAGCTCCTAATGTTTCTACAGCACCTTTGTCAACAACTTTAGTAGTTTGTCCTCCTATATCTAAAGCAGAGTTTGTTATATGTTTATTATAAATAGATTCAAATACAAAACGTTGATTTAATAAACTATATGTATTATAACCAAATCTAGATAATTTAAATGATGATAATGTTTTTTTACCAACAAAAAATTCCGATCCCACAGTAGCAGTAAATGCTAAACTTACAGTAAGTATAAAAGGTAATAATTTAAATACAGTTGGTACAGCAAATTCTGTTTGTATAACAATTTCGTGTGAGGGGTGTATAAATATACTGTTATCTTTAAAAAAATCAGTACCTATACCTATAAACATATCTTTAGTAATATAACCAAAAAATATTGAAAATAAGGCCAGTATAATTAGAGGTAAACTCATATAGATATCTCCTTCATGAGCTATTTTATAATTAGCTAAAGGACCGTTAGGGTTACCTAAGAAAGTTAAGTATAGAACTTTTATTGAATATAATGTAGTAAACATAGCACCAACAGTAGCAATATAGTAAACTAATGTACCTGAAAAAAAGAATTCACCATATGCAGACTCTAATATAAAATCTTTAGAATAGAATCCAGTCATAAATGGGAATGCTACTAAACTTAATGAAGCAATAAGCATAACTGAGTATGTTAAAGGTAAAAAAGCTTTTAATCCACCATATTTTCTAAAATCTTGGTTATCTGCAACAGCATGTATTACTGCACCGGCACCTAAGAATAATAATGCTTTATAAAACGCATGGTTTACTAAATGGAAAAGAGCAAGAGTATAACTAGATAATCCTATAGCTATAACCATCATTCCCAATTGACTCATTGTAGAATATGCGATAACTTTTTTTATATCGTTTTGGAATAATCCAATTAATGAACTAAATATTGTTGTAATTGCACCTATTCATAAAGCTATTAACAATACTGTATTACTATACTCAATTAAAGGTGAACTACGCATTAGTAAATAAACACCAGCAGTAACCATAGTTGCTGCGTGTATTAGTGCAGACACAGGTGTTGGCCCCTCCATCGCCATCGGCAATCACACGTGAAGCAAAATTTTGGACTATATCTTTAAACAGGGGTACAATTACCCTCCGTCTACTTTGAGTGTCTAAATATCAATATAGAGGATCTAATCTATATTTTTGAATATTCAGGAGTGAACAAAACTCAGTCTCTGAGGGTTTCTAAATAAATAATTTAAAGCTTTGTGGCTTTACGTAAAGAATTAATTAAACTCGCTTTTGCTTTAATCAAATTACAAAATTCGGTGTTTAAAAGTAAGTCATTATTTTTTCGTATATTGTAAATTTCAAGTCATTTTTCGAATGACTTTGTTTTTACAGAGGCTAATTTATGATTGGTTAGATATTCTATGAGTATTGGTAGATTAAGAAAATTTATAACTAATCTACAATTATTATTTATTTCTTTATCACAATATCCATTTAACAATATACTCAGATACGCAAATTCAGAAGTAGCATATTGTTGTCCTAATACAAATCTTTGTATTATTTTTAACTTTGAAACAACCACCATAAAACAACCTTCTGCATCTATGAATCCCGCTAACCAGCTATCCTCTAAGCTAGGTTTAAATCCATTATCTAAAAGAGATATATTTAATTTATTTTTTAGATTAAAATTTGCAAGTCAAATCGCAAATCTTTCTTTCTTTTTGTTCAAATAAAGATTACCATTAAATATAGAAATTAATATACCTATCTCTAGTTTAGCCTTAACGATAAAATAACAACTATTCTTATGTATATATATATTACCAATATTCAATTTGGTTTTTATTTCATACAATAAAGGTAAATCTACTAAATGTAAATGGATACTAAAAATACTTTTACCTCCTGATATATAAAAACAACCATCTCCTTCCGTAAAACCAATAAACCACTTTAAAAATTGTTCATCATATTTATTTATTCCCTGCTGATTAACTCCATGTCCTTGAGATTTTTCCGGACCAATATTATTTATTGAGCCAACGGACTCTAAAGCATTTGAAGTCTTTCCAGCATATATCAAAGTTCAAAAGTAATAAATTAAATGATTTATTATCTTAAGGGCCTCCATTTGACCGATTTGTGAACTTTTAGCCATAGCACCTATAAATAAGCATATACCGGTAAAAGTAATAACATTATTACTTACAAGAGGCGCAACTGAGAAAACTGTAGAATATTCTAAGTTACCAAAACCAGATAAAATGGCAAACATACCGATAGTTAGAAGAGAATCACCTACTCTGTTAGTTAAGAATGCGGATAAAGAACTTTGATTCGCAGGAATTCTAGTGAATCAAAAACTCACTAATAAGAATGAACAAACTCCTACACCTTCCCAACCAACAAACATTAATAGATAATTATCTGCTGTAACTAAAATAATCATCATAAAAGTAAATAAACTTAAATAACTGAAAAACCGTTGACAGTGAGGATCATGACTCATATAACCTATAGAGTATATATGTACTAATGAAGAAACTATTAGTACAGGTATTAACATAGAAACTGTTAGAGAATCAAATAAAAATCCTCAACATACATTTAAAGATTCCGAATCTATTCATCTAAGTAACTTAATATGCACAGGAGCATTATTAAGACCTACTTCAAAGAAACATGTTATAGCCAAAATTGTTGTTAAAATTACACATGTAGATGTAATTATTTGAGAACCGCTTATTCCTATTTTTCTACCAAAAAATCCAGATAAAATTGAACCTAATAAAGGTAATACTATTAGAGTTAAGTACATTATTTAAAATCAATTGCAATACTTCCTCTTAATCTGTAGAACGCAACTAATATACCTAACCCTATAGCAGATTCTGCACCTGCGATGGCTATTATGTATATAGCATAGATTTGTCCTAAAATATCGTTGAAGTTCAATGAACTTACAAGGATTAAAAATGTAATAGCTAATAGCATTATTTCAATTGAAATAAGCATAAGAATAATATTCTTTCTGTTTAATACGAAACCAAGAACACCAATTAAAAATAAAATTAAAGATAAGATCATTATTTTTTTCATAAGTA
>JAODKW010188570.1:0-11006 GCA_027576515.1 Dryopteris marginalis
GGTTGCTCAGCTTCCTTGGACCGGATTCCCTTAAGAAAGAAAATCCAAACCTAAGCTCTGATACCAATGTAACTATCTTGTGCTAATGATAATACTTTGTTACTAATTTTAGAATGAATTAGGCATATTATCAGTAGCATACATCATAGACATTAGCAACCAAATCAAAAGATAAACACTCCCGAATTGAAATAACACCATAGTGGAGAGGGCCGAAAGTATTTCCTTGAGCCGACCCCCCCTCGAAAGGCTTATATTACTTGATAGCTCAAAAGAGCAGTTTAATACACATAACTAGTCATACTAGCAAGATCTTTGGGTGGCATCTTCTTAAAGCCTTGCCAGGACAATGTAGTCCATCCCAAGCCCTCGATAACCGCTTGGGTTAGATATCAAAGGAGATATCAAGATGTAGCATAGAATAGCATAAGAGAGAGAGATTCAGAAGCTGAGTCTGAGCATGGAGCTCCCTTGTAGTGGTGCTTGTCCCGCGAGAAAGTACATAGTAACTAGTACTTATATGAGTATAAGATTTATAGGGAAAACCTTTTTGTTAGCATACGTACCTCCAGAACTCAAGAAGCAAGCACATAGAGAGGTTCTAGAGACAGTATGGCATGGGGCTCCCTTGGAGAAGTGCCTATACTGTGGAATTATACAAGCAACTGACAACATGAGGCCCTCAGACATCGTGAGGAAGGACTGCAGGGCTTGTCAGCTCCTCAAATGGACCACCAGGTGATGAGAAGTACTCCCCTCAAACTCACGTGAAAATAAAAGCATATACCCCTCTCTCTCTTGCCAAAAATAGCAAAAGGTGCATGCTTTTTCCTAAAAGTGAGGCTTCTAGTCCTATTTAGCCCCCCACACACACACAATGGCCATTTTGGATGTCCATATGAAATAGGCACCTCCTTGCATGTGTCCCTCTCCCCTCCTTTTAATGGATACAGCCCAGATTCTAGAGAGAGAATGTGCTTTTTGCTAAATTAAAGGCCCTGAACTCACTTTGATCGTGCAAATCTGATACCTTTGGAGCTTCCATTAATCATTATTAGCAATAATTAACCCATGCCTACTTCCATTGATCATTCCCCACTCTCTCTCATCCCCATTCTAGAGAGAGAATGTATAATTCTAGAGAGGAAATGTGCTTAAAGGCCATTTTGAGTTAATTTAACTTGCTGAAACCTTAGTGTAGGGTATGGGGAATGCATTTGACCTTCCCGGAACCTTTGTCCCCCTTATAACCTCACAAAAACATTTAATTAATGGGCCTTAGCCCTTCCCGGTGAAAGGTCTTGTGGCTATGGCAGAAACGTGAGTGAAGCATTCATGGTTTAGGGAGTGCTGAGAGTATGTGTGTGTGTGTGTGTGTGTGTGTGTGTGTAGCAAGATACACGTACAAGAATGAACAAAAGAGTAACACTTCTATATATTAAAGAGTGAAAGGGTACACCTTTTATATGATTTTATCCATGATTGAAGCCTATAATCACTCCTTGATTGAAGATATTCTAACAACTCATAGAGCTCTTTCCCGCACGAGTGAGGTTTACCCCAACAACCCTCCCCTTAAACCGAAACCTATGGATAACAACTGTTGACATATACTGGAAGAGCCTAACAAACCACCTGAAACATGAGTAGAAGCCCCCCCCCAAACAACAACATTGGGTGTGTGTGTACTTCTCTCTGACAACAATCAGGATGGGACAACAAGACTCAACCGTAACTGACAAACATGGGCGGTCTTACCACTTATCTGTGTGGCAGTGTCTAAAGCCCGTACAACATGACATGGATTTTACAGCAACAACATGTTTTGAAAACATTTTTGGCTTGTGCGAGAATCAACAATGTGAGCAACAAGATTTTCATATGGCTTTAAAACTTTCTTCGAGAAGATTTGTTTGATTTTGCTGAAATTTTTGCGGGAATAGAATCCTTATGAAGCTTTTACCGTTTGATGCGGCTCTTAAAGAAACCCTGATTATAAGAAGCAACCTATGCTATGGGAAGCTTTAGAGAAGAAGAAAAAAGAAAACACTTGAGAAAAAACTATGACCTGTAGGAATAAGAGCTTAGCAAGCAAAAAGATTAAAATTAAAATAAAGCTTGAAATAATAAGTTATGGAAGTCCGCAGACAGCGTGCGTTGATAAAGAAGGAGATGGCGTGCGTGATTGGTGCCGTTTCAGACGCTGCGAGACAGAAGCGTTTTGTGCTCAGAGGGTGCTGGCGACCATATTTGGTACCACAAGCTTTGGATTCCAAACTCTGCACTCTTTGCTTTTCACCCGGCCTAGAGCTTCTTCCCGCGCGGCCTGCAGTGCTACAAAACAGCACCGACGCTTGCTTAGAAGGGTTTCCTGCGCAGAGATGATGGCGGAAGAGGAGCTTAAGAGCTCTGATACCAATTGAAGGATTTTGGGTGGCTATGTTGGATGAGTACAGGAGCCATTCATTGTGTGTGGGCTGCTGAGAGTATGTGTGTGTGTGTGTAGCAAGATACACGTACAAGAATGAACAAAAGAGTAACACTTCTATTGATTGATTAAAGAGAGAAACAATACAACTTATAAAGGAATTTGTCCCATAATTGGAGCCTATAATTTCTCCTTGATTGAAGACTCATCTACACCTCATAGAGGTTATTCACACATGGCATGAGTGAGGTTTACCCCAACAGATAGATTCTTTCACCTACTTGGGCTTTGGCTTTGTCTGCAAATGTGAAGCATGACTGGCTGGCTATCTGTACATTGGCTATCTATACATAAAATTAAACTTCTCATGATTAACTGGCTTTTGATATGTTTCTAGTAGCAATTTGTTGGTGATTGCAAGAATTTTGTTGTCATATATTACATCACTTACAGGTTTTTTCAGACTGTGCTTGAGATATTTTGGTAGGGATATCAGGGAGAACAGTCATAATAGCTATGAGAGGCCTCTGATATGTTTTTAATTTAATTTTTACCTTGGGGCTCTATCTAAACATTCATCTGATATAGCTATGGATTAGAGTGCTTTCAATACTTGGAGTGGATGACTCTGCAATGCTTTTGGGTTATTTTGGATTCTATGGTCCAGGCTTTGGCTGATTCTGGGACATGTCTCTAGATAAATCTGCTATGTGGCAGAAGGTCTACTGTGTAGCATTGGGAACTTTTTTCATTGGAATGTAGGGCATGCAGATATGATGCATACTTGCTTTTGCTTTTGTTTCCGCTTTTGCTCTTGCTTTTTGCCTAATATAGTTAAGCAGACCTTTCAAGAAACCTGGTGTATGGTTTCTTGGGATATTTTTCCTACTAGGCTTTTTTTAAAAAGGAATTCCTGTACTAATGGATATATGGCTGACCCGATGCTTTGTTCATCCTGTTAGCTTTGCAGGCTTATTTTGTGTTACTGTTGGTATAGAATTTGTAGTACTTGCTGTATCTGCAGATTTTTTGCACTGGCTAGATGAGTGGTAGAGATACTCTCAGTTATATATAGAACCTATCTTGCTGATTTGAAAGCTTTTTATGAGCTTTTGGCTTTTTACACCATTGTAGGCCATAATCAAATAGGTTGAAGTTACCAGCAAAAAGGAGAGGATTATAAAGATCTGATCCTGGTTCTTTGTTTGCTACAACAGCTAGGCAACATCTAGTTTTTATAGGGCTTCAATAGGAAATCTTGCTCTAATAGTATTTTGAGCTATTGGAAGAACTTTATGATTCCTTCAAAGGGTAGTGGTATGCTGTTGTGTTTTTATGAAATAAATAGAGTTGAGTTTGCTCAGATATACAATCCAAGGAGCCTTCTGGTTCTTATTTATTTATTTTCTATACCCTATTTTGATGGCTAGTGTAAAAGCATATGGTTGATATGATGCTTCTCTGGCTATTTTTGTAATAAATAAAGGTTGTATATCCTGGGTTACTGCTGGCAAAAATAACCAGTCATGCTTATTTTATCTGAAGGTTTTATATTGGCCTTTACTGGCTGGAAGACTGGCAAGAATATTTTTTTAAAAACAAAAGGTTTTTTTTGGATAAAAGCTTTTATACAGTATGCTTTTCCTTCTTGTTGCTCATTAATTTGATGAAATAAGTCTGATCCTAAAGGCTTTCTCAATGTGTTACAGCAGCTGAGTAACATATTTTTAACATGAAAATTGTGTAAAAGCAATATGTCATTTCTAGATAGTGTGCTCTTTTGTATCCTTTCTTCTAGTTACAAATTAAAACTTTTTTGCCATATTGATATGGCTCTATTCCTTAATGAGGATGACTTCTTTCCACAAACATTTTTGCATAGCATTTTTTTCTTTTATGCTTAATATGGGTGACAATTATCACATGTGAAATGTTCGCAGACGCCTGTAATACGCAGAAACACTAATCTCTTGATTCGTGTTTATGGATGGATGCAGGTAATAGGACCTTTCTTCTCAGATTAGGTGTAAAGAAAAAAGACTTGCTATGGACACTATCAAAAGATCTCTCTTAGATGGATCATACATCTTTTCTCTTTTGTATACATGAACACTTTGGAGTAAATTGTATCATGTATCACATTCTTATTAATCAAGTTGGTTGGCCTATTGAACTTAAGTTTCATCTGTGTCTATGTATTATAGTAAAACTAGCAACACACATAATATACACGGAGTATGATGTTTACATCATACTAGGCCTCCTTCTTGATACTCTTAGCCCAACTAGATTGATGTCTCACTGTCATAGTACCCATGAGGTTGACAGGTGATCAGGCAGCATATCAATTTAGGATGGGTTGGGGTCCTGATACACAGTCATTATGCTTATTTAAGCTGACTGGTTGCAGGATATCAGGACTACCAGTTGTATTACCCTTTTACAATATAATGCTTTGCTCCTTCTAAATTCATATATTAATTATTCTTGGATTCCTTGCAGACTATACCCATTCTACATGGTGCTGATATTCCACCTGATCATATGCCTTCCAAAGCCTGCCAATATGTTTTGGCTTGCTTTACTGATGAGGAGGTTTGCAATAAAGTGATCTCCTCTACTAATCAAGAAGCCTTCCCACTAGGCTCCTTGCTGCAGATGCTCTCCTTCAATGACTGGGTCAGAATTCTTGCCACTCTTGACAAGAACAAAGAAGCTGGGATTACGGCTATTGGTGAACTCATGGCTCAACTCCCTAACCTTTCCAAAAGCCATCATGAGGAGCTGACTACCTTTGCGTCCACGGGTGCTGAGCTTTCCAACTACTTGAAAAAGCTGTGCGGCTTGCCTCCAGCCTTTGCCTCTACTCCTGCTACTCCTGTTATTCCCCCAAGTGGGAGTATCTTCAACAGGAACCCTGCAGCGTTGGAGGCTGTAAAAGACTTCCAAATCAACATGTGTGCTCTTAATGAGTCCACCTTGATTGAAATGGTACCTAAGGTATCAAAAGTTTACCCCTTTCTACCTATCCGGCAAATAGAGGCAGAATCTGCAGGTATTAATCATCAACTTTGGACCCTCTTGAATAAGGGCTTCTTGGCTCCCATTCAAGTTGAGACTTGGGTGTTCTTAGCCAACCTTCCGGCCTCATCACTCAAAGATTGCAGGATGAATGCCTTAAAAGGTGTTCATTACCTAGATAAGGGGGAACTTATAAAAGCCCCTTTCACTATGGCCTTCCTCGACAACTCCAAATGTGCTTCGGCCACTGGAATCTATGGGAGATCCAAAGGGCCTATGCCTTTTGTGAAGACTAGTGCTGAATTCTATTCAGAAAGTGTTTGGAATATTGGGAGACCCTATGTGAAATGTGCATGTAAATTTCTTGACAATAGGGCTCTTTGTGAGTCCAGCATCATTTGGTTTGATCATGCGGTATGGTATATTCTTAATCACTTGGATGCTCTCTTCCCGGGTAAGCCTGTAGAATTCCATCTCCCTCTCCTATGCTCTTGGTTAGGAGGTCAAGCTAGAAACTTGGTTTTGTCCCAGATTGCCTTTATTCACTTTAGAAATTATATGCTTGGTACTCTAAAAGAAATGAGGGGAGAAGAACCAGGTACTATTCTTACTACATATGGTAATTTTAAAGGGATCAAATCTATCTCTAATATTTTAAATCCTAATACAGATGATGATGCTAATACCCCTCCGTTAAAGAGACCTTCTCTTCATAATTCTACCCCTAACTCTTTCACCTCTTTTCTTACTCCATCATCTTCTTCTTCTTCGAGCTATAGCAGAGGGAGATATAGGAATGTCACTGGAAATGGTAGAGCTAGAGGGATGCCTGTTAGACACCTTTTAGATTACTAAGGATGTACTCATTGCTTTCAGGTCATAGTGGGACCTACAGGAAGGAAGATGCTTGGACAACAACCTGATGATGTAATGGAGCAAGATATGTTTGTTCATTGTCTCTTTGTTAACAAACTCTTTGATTATGTTCATCCAAGGGTGATTATTAATGAAGCCTTTGACTTTGTCCTTTCTAATCATGATCTTCTTAATAACTTTAAATTTGGATGGAAATACAATCAATCCATTAAGAAGATTGTTTCTGATAATAATTTTCTTAGGAGTATTAAAATTCCTGTATGTGAATGTCACCTCTTTCCAAAGTATACTAAGGACTTTGGGTCTCTTGGTCACCATGTTTGTACGGCCGATTTAAATCTCATTCAAAATAAGAAGCTAAAAAAATTCATAGGCAATGGTCTAAACCATATTCCCATGGAACCTCTGAATCCACACATGGCTATAGCCGCATTACTAGAATGTTTAGCAGACATTGCTAATAAACTCCAACTGGTGTTAGAAACACATATTAGGATTGCAAATGCAGTCCAAGGGATTTTCTTAGAGAAAATCAAGAAACTACCTTATACCTGGATTAAAATAGATACTGAAACCATCTCTATGGAGGTTAGAGAAGAAATGTATAAAATCTCAAAAAAACTTTTTAATGTGGGATTGGATAAAGCACCAAACAATGCTTCATTTATTTGCAAAAACCTTGCTTACAATGCGGGATTAGAAAGACTTAAAGGAGAAGAATTTTATAAAATGTCTCAAAATCCTGGAGAGGCTAGCTTTATGATTAAAACATCCCTATTGGATATGGGATACTTATCTCCCAGTAATGATAAGCTGCCGGTTCTTTTCCCTACATATAAGGTTCACAAAGAAAAATTTAGATGGATATCGGATGCATCTGATTGTATATTCTTGGATCTCACTAAAGATATCACCAAATGTCTTAATCTGATAATAGCAGAATTTCAATTGATTTGTGCTCAAAAACAAAGAAACTTTAAAACTTTTCCTAGGATAAATATTAATCCTTTTGGGTCATAAAGAATGCTACAGAAGTACTCATTAATCTACCTGAAAATATAACAAACATATACACAGCAGATATTACAAGATGTTATGAAAATATACCACTAGTTGGTGAGAATGGGCTAATGAATATACTAGACAAAGTCTATGAGTGGATCTTTAAATTTAAGGCAACAAAGAAATATACTAAGATTTCTCTTAATCGAACAACACCTATATGGGTAAAAAGATCTACGCTTAGATTCCCAGTTACACTTGACTTGTATGACTTACAAAGAATATTACACTGGCTATTTAACTACAATATAGTTCAGAATGGGGTACAATGTTTTACTCAGATGAAAGGGATCCCGATGGGATTCCCTTGTTCTCCGGTTATGTGCAATATTTATTTTGCATACTTTGAATATAAATTCTATATGAACCACAATAATATACAAGACAAAAACCTACTAGAAAATCTTAATCAATCATATAGATATATGGATGATCTGTTAAGCATAAATAACAAGGATTTCTTTAACAATATACAAGAAATATATCCTATGGAAGCAATCACGATTGAACCTACGTACCTTAAATGCTTAGAACTAGATGATCATAAATTTATTACAAAAACTACATACTTAAATCTAGAAATAGCTCTAGATAATCCATATTTGGGAAAGTATCATGTGAGATATACATGGAAAAGAGATAAATTACCCATTATACCGTGCGAGTTTGTTAAGAGAAAGAGTAATAGACCTTTTAATGCAGCACTAAATACTATACTTGGGCCCTTTCATTTGATTATGTATTCATCAAGTGATGCATTCCTAGCTTTTGAAGAAACTACCAAACTAATTAATAAATTTTGCAACAATGGTTTTAGGAAGAATGATGTAATGAATGTCATTATTAATTCACTAGCTATACATGATTGGCCTGGAATCAGGTTTAATCCCTCGTTTCTCATTACTCTAATGAGGTTGTAGGCCCATACTCATGGGGCTACAACCTCATTATGAGTATGGTGCCTGGGTAAGGGTGGGCACACACACACACACACACACACACACATCACACAAGTAATACTTCCTCATTATTTCATATTAAGATAAAAAATTTGGATTTTGAAGGGGCTTTTTCTCTTACAAATTCCTATGGTTTTTTCTTAATATACCAAAAACAGTGTTTTTTCTCTCTTTGTTTACTCTATTGGATGGCTTGATATAAAAACAGCCCCTGTTAAAAAAACTTACCCTAAAAGTGATGATTAAACATCCTCACTCTTGCTATGAGGGTTATTCCTGCACCGACTAAAAGGCATTCTGGAGTAGCGTTACAAATGGCGCGACGAGGAATGATGGCGCGGCTACAGACTGCAGACACAGAGGGCATCTTGGAATGGGTATAAAGGTGAGGGCATTCTCCCTCACTGGTGTACATCTTTTACAGGTATTTGATAGCATTTCAGTATGTCCTTAACACTTGCAAATATGGGTGGCCCTCCTCCTATTCAGGTGGGTCATCTGAAGCTTTCTCATCTTTGATTAAGTACTTATATGAAAGGATCTGCATAATACAGGGTTGGATTGGAAGTTTTTTTGTTTTTGATGGTTGAGCAGGCTGTCACATTCTGTTTTACAGTCAATGCTAAAACTGTAAATGACTGTAGGTGATTAAATGTCTGCAGGACAGAAGATAATTGCTTTGTTTGTATTATAGGTTTCAGCCTTTTCTGTATCCCTAGGATGAAATTTGGTGGTTTGTGCCTAGTGTGGCGGGAAATAATTTTGGCTCAGAAATGATTTCCCATTATGTGGCTTTGAAAAAACTAATAGATCATCCTTTGGTCTACTATTCTTCTGACTAGGTAACCTTTCTTGATGGTTTTTTCCTTCTATATCTTTGATAGAGTAGAACAGTAGAGTTGGGAACTCTACTGTTCATTATTCTTCTGCCATTGTGAGGCTTCTGATAAGCTGATAAAGACAGTCAGGATCATATAAGCCTTTGTTCAAAGATGAGTTCAGCTACTTGACTGAGTATCTAGCTGGCCTTGATATTAGCTGAGCTGCCAATTTGAAAAATAAACAAGCTGTAGGTTGTATTTAGATGGGTGCAGGTACAGTCTATCAAACATATCCAGCTGATATAATTAATCTAACCTTTATGAATTTAATGAAGTTTAATTTTGAATAAAAACTTTGCAAAATGAACAACTATAAATTAAATAAATTTATAAATTCTATAATCATAAGAATCAAATGGTCTGCTAAATTACATACTGGTGAATTGATCAACTGAGCTTGAATGATTGATAAGCCTGTGCCAAAATACAAAGGGCAAGAGGCTATCTGGTTGCATAGCTGGATTGAGATTAAATAATGTATCAACTGGACCTGTATAAATTAATAACAGAGCAAGAGGATCTTTGGACAATGATGATTGCAATATATGATTGAGATGAGGGATGACAGATAAAAATATTCTTTTAAGTGATATGGCTGTGAATCTTGCTTACTAGAACTTTGGCCATAAGTTTGATTTCTTGCATTAACTGTACTACTGAGTTTAGAATTGAGAGATAAATAAACACCAGATGGAGTTTAATGGTTCCTCTAGGAGGGACTGTCTGGTTGAAATTTCACCACAAACCAGGTTGCTGATTAAGAATTACTGATTAGAATGGCTGCAGGTTTTTTAGACTTTGTCTGTCTGCAGGTTTGGACAGAACCTTAGTATTGTGAATAAAAATCTTACTTTGATGGCTATGGTACTATAACTGTTACAGATATACAGCTGTATCTGCTCCTTTGAGTTTCTTGCTGTTGAATAGATGCAACTAGGATTTCTAATTAAGGAGTTACAAAGCATTTGATGCTCTAATGGATTATCTTGTCTTACTGATGGCATAAAATTCTTTATGCCTAATATACCTGGCTACTTTTTCTCTTGCTAAGAAAAGGACTGATATATTTTCAGTAATAACCTATAGTGCAGATGTAAAAGCCTCTGAGCTATTATGTGAAGCTTGTGTATAAGGCTTGACTGTTGCAGATGTAGCATACCCCACAAAAAATGTATGACCTTTTGTTGTTCAGCTGCTGGTTCTGTCTTATTTGACAATATGGTCAAAATTATATGGATTATGGGCCTATGAGCCTGGTTTGCTCCATTTAAGATGATGCTTTTTTGTTGGTAGTTTTTTCAGCTAAAACATTTGCTGTGGCTTCTTACAAACAACAGAGTCTTTTCCTTTCTAATTTTTTAACAGTATTTTTATTATCATACCACAACACCTTTAGTAATGATTGTTCCTCACAGGATATATTAGATAAAGTCCTTTGATACCTTATATTAAGGTATCTGCTGTTTCCTAACTCCTGCTATTGGTTTGAAAGCATTTTTTAGATCCTAATTAAAACACTTCTAAATGAGGATTGTTAGATCCTGAGAAAACAAAAATACTTACTTAGACCATATGGGTTATATATAAAACTTTCGATATGATGACTTAAAAATAGTTTAAATTTATCATAGCGTTTTTTTCTTTTATGCTTAATAAGGGTGACAACTATCACATGTGAAATGTTCGCAGACGCCTGTAATACGCATGTACACTAATCTCTTGATTTGTGTTCATGGATGGATGCAGGTAACAGGACCTTTCTTCTCAGATTAGGTGTAA
>JAODKW010190789.1:0-10980 GCA_027576515.1 Dryopteris marginalis
TTGTTCCCAACACTTTTAACATCAATTATCCTTCTTGAAACTTGCTAGCTTGTCTTTAGAAAGCTTGGTGGGATGGAGCCTTTATAAGTGCATTTCACCTTCTTTGCAAACTCTTGTCATCTTGAGAAGAGTGCTCAATGAAAGGAGCCTTTTTGTTTTTCTCAAGAAGCTTTTGTGTTGCCTGCCTCATTAGAAGGGGTAAAAATATTCATTGCGATATTTGAGTGATGCATCGATGACTTTTGAAATTTTCTTTCGCTTTTGTGCAGTAACGTTAAAATGCACACATGTCTTCAAAAAGTCGAGCATAATATTGCTGCTTTTGCTATGAGAAGTCAATTCATTTGAAGACAGTGGCTTTGAGATGTAGATCCCAAAACTTGTCAACATGCTTCCAAATTTTTTTCTCATTTTTGAACTTCAACCCTTCCCAAACCATAAGCTCATCGTTTTTGTCTTGACCTATTAAGAATTGCTTCATGATGGCAACTCTACATTCTCTCAAAGTCTTGGGCACGCAGGCTTGCCCACCATTGACGCATAGACTTATTGAGATACATGGAGACATGAAGCAACTTGGAGGTTTTAGTAAAGTGTTTGGATCTAAACACAGAATCAAATTGTTAGACAAAGCTTAGAACTTTATCAAATTTGCCATAAGTGCCATCGTATGAGAGAAAAGTAACATGCTTCTCTAATTTCTTAAACATATGAAGGTTAAAAAGCTTCTTTCAAGCATCGAGAACTTTGACTACACTTGACTAGGATCACCATCAAGAGATGCAAAAGAGGAAGAACTTGATGATGGAGAAAGGCATCGCAGTCCTTGTTAGTCTCAAACTATGTCAATCTAACTCACTTAGAAATCTTTTAACTAGATAAAAAATGACGTAATTCAAATTTTCATTATGGCCATCCATTTGAAGGTCATAAGCCAGAGAAAGATTGAAAAGTGTGCCCTTGTTTTAAAATAGCCCTTCTGTTAGAATAGATTGATAATCCACAAATCTCTATCCAAGTCTATTGAACTTGGCACACTAGGATACTTGCGACAACAATTGAGGAGATTTATCTTGATCATACAGCAACTTGTAATAAACTATGCATTGCATAACATATGCATGGATGTCTTGTGTCATGGAGGATGAATTGAATAGAAATAAGATTCTATTGCTTTGAAATTGGCTTGAATTACACAGTTTCTTGCATATGAGGAGACATGTGATTCAAACATTACCTTCTCACAAAGATTCTTTATTATGCATAGCATGAACCATACAATAAAAATTCTTCCATTAGTGAGCAAGAATCATGAGACTAACCATTATCTAATTCTGCAACTATGGAAGCAAATTCCCTATGTTCAACATACTTTCACAAATCATGCTTACCAAATCATGATGGTATATTATAGAGATCATATTATCCATAGGTCGTCTAGAGAGTGCATTGGGAACCACATTTTGCTTCCCTAAAATATAAACGTTAAGTATCTAAAAGTACAAAATGAAATTAGCTTACCTTATTTACTTGTACTTTATATGTTGAGAATCTATGCCTAACAAATAGTGCGCCCATGAATCTAATGCATGTATAATTGCAAGAAGTGCTTTTTCAAAGATGCCTAAAAGGGTTTGCAAATGATAACTTGTTTAATAATTGAATGTCTTTCTTGAAAAAGAACAGTCCCTATGTTATTTCTATATGCATCATAGTACACTCCAAAAATGCTTGTAACATTAGGAAATATTAGTAATGATTTGATCATTTTTGTTTAATTAATTAAAGGCTAAATTTTTCTTTGAGATTAATTAAAACTTAACCTTTATTTTTCCTTTTAAAAGCTCTTAAGCTGAGGCCCTTCTTCCATTGCCTTACGCTTTTGAGGATCCATGCGTATAGCTCTGTGAAAGATAATATGGCCTATGTAACAACATATTTTGTTTAAGAAAGACTTCACATTTCTTAGCACACAATTCTTCAAAAATTGCCTTTAAGTGCTCTTTGTGTTATTCTAGTGATTTAGAATAGATGATTATATCATCAAAGAACACACTCATGTATGATCCATATTTTCAAAAGAGCCTTTTCATTAACCTATTAAAGGTGAGGGAATCATTTGCGAGACAAAAAAGGCATACCATTTATCCATACAAACTGAATTGCATTAGAAATATTGTCTAGTGTTTGTCTTAACATACGATTAATCCTATTTAAGATATCCACTTCTATTGGTCAATCCTATTGTAGAAAGTGCCTTGAAGCTTATATATATATCTTTAATGCGTGGGACCAAAACTATATCCTTACTTGTGTTTTTATTTGGCGTAGAATATTTCATACACATGCAATAGGACCTATCTTTGTTGTGCACTAATAACTCAAAAGAACATGAAGGGAAAAAGCAACAACATATCATTTACTTTTCTAATGCCTCATTAACTTGAAACAATATTTTCCTCATATTGTACATTAAAACATTTATAAGGAGACTTATTAGCTGCAGGCACTAGCTTAATTTTATGGTCTTAATCTCAACGTAAAGGAGCAATTCACCAATAGTAGAGTAAAAAGAAAGTCATCACATTGCTTAAGAAAATCATATCATATACTTTAAAAGTAAAGGATGAATTAACCACTGTACTACCCGGTTTTCTTTGGAGTTTTTTTAGGTGGGGAAGGTTGACCGTAATGGGGGCGGGCCGGAGCCTATTATCCTAGATGCCTCTGGAGTCCTTGACGGCTTCCCCGCTTACCTACAACCTTGCAACCAAGGAAGGGTCCAGCTGGTAAAGGTACCCATTTCATTGGGGAAAAAAGAACCTTTGACAGCATTTGTATATGCAAACATAGGTGACTTTGTTTATTTCTAAATAATATCATCATGCAATACAATAGAAATTAGATTTCCCTTTTCTTTAGTCTTACTACTATATCTCTAGCTGTATCTTGTAATTTTAATTGAGCGGCCATGCAAGAAAATCATGGTACCCCTAAATTGACATCTTCATGCAACAAAAACAAGATATAATTTTTTTGTGTTCCATATATATGTCCTTGGACATGGAGCCTTAGCTTTCTAATTAACTATGTAACTAGAATTACATGCCCTTTATAAAGCTCTATAGTCTTGTGTGCAGGTCCCATCTAATTGCTTAGCGTGTGGAGAATCCTTATTGGTAGTTCTTATGGAACATGCACAATAAGAGTGCCCTTGTTCCACACACTTGTAACATCAACTATCCTTCTTGTAACTTGCTAGCTTGTCTTTAAAGATCTTGGTAGGATGGAGTCTTTATAAGTGCGTTGCATCTTCTTTGCAAACTCTTGTTATCTTGAGAAGAGTGCTCGATGAAAGGAGCCTTTTTATTTTTCTCAAGAAGCTTGTGTACTGTCTCTTTGGAAGGGGTAAAAATATTCATTGCAACATTTAAATGATGGATGACTTTTGAAATTTTCTTTCACTTTTGTGCATTAACATATATATGCACACATGTCTTCAAGAAGTCGAGCATAATATTGCTGCTTTTGTTCTGAGAAGTCAATTCATTTGAAGACAGTGGCTTTGAGATGTAGATCCCAAAACTTGTCAACATGCTTCTAAATTATTTTCTTCTTTTTCAATTTCAACCCTCCCCAAGCCATAAGCACATCTTTTTTGGCTTGATCTAATAAGAATTGCTTCAAGATGAGTACTCTACATTCTCTCCAAGTCTTGGGCACAGAGGCTTGCCCACAATTCACGCACAAAATTTTGGAGATACATGGAGACATGTCGCAACTTGGAGGTTTCTCTAAAGTTTGGATCCAAAAATAGAATCAAATTATTAGATAAAGCTTAGTACTTTATCAATTTGGCCATAAGCGCCATCGTATGAGAAAAAAGTAACACTCTTCTCTCCTTCCTTAAACATATGAAGGTTAAAAAACTTCTTCCAATTAAGGGGAGTACTTTTGTGCCATTTTGTAAGACAAAATGATAACTTTGACTACACTTGATTAGGATCAGCATCATAAGATCCAAAAGAGTAAGAAGACAGAGAATGACATCTCTGTCTCGTTGGTGTTCTTTTCCTCTCAAACTTCTTCCTCTTCTTGATGTGGAAGATTCATGGTTAGTACTAGCACAATGTCTCCTCAATGATCGAATAGGAGACTTTTTAGTACGTCGACTCTAAGAGACGTGATAATGAACTAAATAATTAGCCTTCAACAACGCTTGGACTCTTGGCTATAAGACAGGATTATTTTGTGCTTCTTGCAACTTTTTAACCATATATAGCAAAGCTAAGATTCCTTATATGGAAGCAATATCCTCCTTAAATTTATTGCATGTATATTGATTGCTTCTTGACGACTGTCTGACATGGCTTCTTCTTCTTCTAGATAGATCAATCTAACTCACTTAGAAAGCTTTTGAGTAGATAGAAAATGACATAACTCACAATTTCATTATGGTAATCCGTTTTAAGGTCATAAGACAAAGAAAGATTGAAAAGTGTGCCCTTGTTTTCAAATAGACCTTTTATTAGAATAGATTGATAATCAACAAATCTCTATCCAGGACTATTGAACTTGGCCCACTAGATTACTTGCCACAATTATTGAGAAGAATATCCTTGATCATACAGTAAGTTGAGATAAACTATGCATTGCATAACATATGCATAGATGTTATGTGTCATCAAAGATCAATAGGAATCGAATTCTATTGCTTTGAAATTGGCTTGAATTACATAGTGCGCCGCATAAGAGGAGACATGTGATTCAAACATTACCTTCTCACAAAGATTCTTTATTATCCATAGTGAGGAAGAATCATGAGACTTACCACTATGTAAGTCTCCAACTATGGAAGCAAATTTCCTATCTTCAACATACTTTTAAATCATGCTTACCAAATCATGATGGTATATTATAGAGATCACATTATATCCATAGGCCATTTAGAGAGTGCATTGGCAACCACATTTTGCTTTCCTAAAACACAAACATCAAGTACCTAAAATTACAAAATGAAATTAGCTTACCTCATTTACTTGTTCGTCATATGTTGAGAATCTAATGTATGTATAGTTAACTGCAAGGAGTGCTTTTGCAAAGATTCCTACAAGGGTTTGCAAATAGCAACTTGTATAACAATTCAATGTCCTTCTTGAAAAAGAACATTCCGTATGCTATTTCTATATGCATCATAATACACTGCACAAGGCTTGTAACATTAGAAAAATATTAGTAGTGGTTTGATCATTTTCCTTTAATTAATTAAAGGGTACATTTTACTTTCAAATTAATTAAAACTTAACCTTTGTCTTTCCTTGTGAAGGCTCTTAAGCTGAGGCCCTTCTTCCATTACCTTAAGGTTTTAAAGATCCATGCATATAGCTCCGTTAATGATAATATGGCCTATGTAACATATTTCGTTTAAGAAATACTTCACATTTTTTTTCATTTATGTAGATCCTCTTAGCACACAATTCTTCAAAAATTGCCTTTAAGTGCTCTTTGTGTTATTTGAGTGATTTATAGTAGATGATTATATCATCAAATAACACACTCATGTAGGCTCCATATTTTACAAAGAGTCTTTCTATTAAACTATTAAAGGTAAGGGAAGCATTTGCGAGACAAAAAAGGCATACCATTTATCCATACAAATTAGAAATGCTGTTTAGTGTCTGTCTTAACATACAATCCTTTTGAGGATAGCCACTTCTATTGGTCAATCCTAGTGTATGAAGTGCCTTGAAGCGTATCAATATATATCTTTAATGCATGGGACCAAAAATATATTCTTACTTGTGTTCTTATTTAGCGCACAATATTCCATACACATGTGATAGGACCTATCTTTTTGTGCACTAATTACACAAAAGAACATAAAGGTAATAAGCTACAACATATCATTTCCTTTTCTAATGCCTCATTAACTTGGAGCAAAATTATCCTCATATTGTACATGAAAATATTTATACGGAGACTTATTAGGAGAAGAGCTTGTAGGCACTAGCTCAATTCTATTGTCTTAATCTCCACGTAAAGGAGCAATTCACGAGTAGTAGAGTCCAAAAAATAGTCATCACATTGCTTAAGAAAATCATATTATATACTTTAAAAGTAAAAGGTTAATTAATAAAAGACTCTTGAGGAGAAAGGAAACCTTTCACAACATTTGTATATGCAAACATAGGTGACTTTATTTATTTCTAAATAATATCATCATGCAATACAACAAAAATGAGATTTGCCTTTTCTTTAGTCTTACTACCATATCTCTAGCTCTATCTTGCAATTTCAATTGAGCGGTCATGCAAGAAAATCATGGTGCCCCTAAATTAACATCTTCATGTAACAAAAGCAAGATATAAATTCTTTGTGTTCCACATATCCTTGGACGTGGATTCTCAGCTTTCTAATTAACTATGTAACTAGAATTACATGCCCTTTTTAAAGCTCCATACCCTTGTGTGCAGGTCCCATCTAATTGCTTATTGTGTGGAGAATTCTTATTGGCAATTCTTATCGCACATGCACAATAAGAATGCCCTTGTTCCCCACACTTGTAACATCAATTATCCTTTTTGTAACTTGCTAGCTTGTTTAAATTTATCTATTTTTGGCAAAAATAAGAAATTTCACCCATGAGATTTGATGGATCCATGTTTGTGGAAGGTTGTGACAAGGATTTGCTTGTAGCTTTTGGAGGATTTCTTCATTCTCTAAACTTGTGTACATCATATACAGTTAGCGCCTCCCAAAATATGAAGTGACCTATGATCTTTTTTTAAAATATAAAATGAGGCGTTGAATTGAAGATAATCTTTTTATATGCTTTGAAAATGACAAATCCAAGCCTTACAAAAGTAAGAGAAACTCCTTATTATATAGTTTTTTAGAATCTTTTTAAGAGAGATAAACAAGAGCTCTAGAGAGTGCTCTTATAGGGTCTAAAAATTCCTAATATGGTGATAAGAATGGAACCCCTAGGTTTCCATTTATTTACTTAGTGACTAAGTTATCATGGAGCTTATTTAAAGGTCTTTGATACAATGAAAGCCTAATTGATAATTTATTTTATGGAAACCTAATTTATAATTTGTTTATGGAAGAGGTTTTAGCTTGAAAGTATCTCATACGGAAGGTCTTCAATGTATTTTAAAGATTTGTAGTGGGGTACCTTAAGTTTTGGAACTCAAAGATCTGGCTCATTTGGAATTAATGTTTTAACTCTTTGAATACTAACCTTCTCTCCATCACTTGTTTATTTTACCCTATAAAAGTTTGGATAGCATGTTTTTGGAAAACAATGTTGTGATAGAAATTTCGTGGATAACAATGTTGTGGATATAAATTTCATTGAATCAATTTGCAAAAAATGACAGATAAATAGTAATTTCTCTGACATTCAAAGTGATAACAAGTCGCAAATTCATTTTGCAATAACGTCCTTTCTATTTTAGTAAATTTCAATAATTTTAGAAAGTTTTTCATATAATTTCATTATCTTAATTCATGAAATAATCCCCAATAAGTCCTTATATAATAAAATTTAGAATGTTTTTAATATAAATTTATTAATTTAACTCATATCAAATAATCCCCAATATTATATTTTTGGCCTGCCGAACGCAAGAACTTAATGTCTGGGTGTTTTGAGTTTTCTAAGAAATGAATTATTAAAATCACTTATGGCTAAAGCCAGGTTGCATTCACTTATTGCCATTTTCACTTCTCTTTGACTTACTTAGCCTCCTTAAAATGAGGTCCAAACCCCTTAGTTTATCAAATTAATATTTATTTGCTTGCTGTTAAGTTAATTGCAATGCGTTTATTAGAAGGGCTTTCATAACTTTCATATGCAAGTTAATTGAAATGGCAAGGAGAGCTTGTTTTTTTTTTTTTTGAGCTTGCTCTAAATTATTTGATGTGGTTGTTAAACACGATTGCATTGTGTATATTGAAGTGTTTTATTGTGATTTGTCTTTTTCTTTTTTCTTTTTATGTGCTTTGAGATTTGAGGAGAGTTTTTAAGTGTTTATTCATTAGCTTTTTTTTAATTTAACACCAATGTTGGGAAATTTGAAAATGTTTCTACATCAAGAAATTCGATAAGCAAGATTTGCAATTTTAAATTACAAACTAGCAGCATCCTCTCTCTCTCTCTCTCTCTCTCTCTCTCTCTCTCCTTTTAGAGTTTGAAACCTAAAGTGTACCTATATAATTTACCTTTGTATAGTATTTTTACTTGAAAAGTGCTAGAATTACGATCAAAAATCTTGTTCAAATAAGATGAACATTTACTTTTTAAACTCTTCTTTTAGACTAGTTTAGTCACATGGGCTCACTTAGTTTAATGATTGGTCCATAGCAATCTACCTATCCTAATATTTATCACTTAGATATAATATCTTGATCTCAATGATATTTTTTTTTTGACTTCAATTTTTATTTGGAATATTTGCTTTATATTTTATTTTATATAAGTGACATATCTTGCCATCTAAATGGAAATAAACATAGCTAGCGAATCAAAATATTAATTATATTTTCACTTTTATTTATTTCTTTTTTTAATTTGAAAGTTACCACTCAAAATATCTTTACTTTAAATGTACTTGTGGTCTTATTCCACATTTCAAGCCCTTGTTGTTAATAAGCTTGTTTATTCTTCATTGTTCTCCTAATAGCCTTGAATGTTAGTGCACTAAACTAAATGGAATCACAAATGTATTTTTAGGAAGGTAATGTGTTTGCTTGAGTCTTATGCTTATTGTTTGATTTCTTACTTCTTTATATATCTTATTTCTATTCTCATTCTCTTAAGGTGTTGGAGATGATGTATACTCTAGCTCCCACCTCAAGAGAGATGAAGAGCTTGCCCAAAATGATACTCTAGATTCTCTTAGTTCCTTGCCCGAGCCACCAAACAACCTTGTTGCATTTTCTAGTCCTTGTGATTTTGAGAACTCTCTCTCTCTTCAACTGTTCTTGACATTGAGGGTTCCTCAACTGGGCATGAATAGAAGCTGAATGTGGCTATAGAATTGTTTGTTTTAGAAAAAAGAAACAAGGTAAGTATTGCTTTTTTATATGCATTTTTGCAATGTCTTATTTGGTGAAAAACTTATTATGTTTTTCTTTTGGCAGCTCTCTCTGTTTGTGACTTTATAGGAAAGAAAAAGCAAGTTGTCATCCCCTTGAAAGGCACCCTTACTTCTTATGTATTTCTCAAATAAGAGAGACGAAAGTAAGATTTGCTTTAGAGGGCAAATACTTAACAAATATGGTACATAAAAAAGTACAAAAAAGTATAAAAAGTATCTAAAAGTTGACCTTGTTGATAAAGAGGATTTCCAAACCATCGCGCTTATTGTCGGTGAACCTCACATCTCCAAGTATGTGGATAAGCTACAGCCTGGGGTATTTATTAGAGTGGAGGATAGTGTTGTGGTAGCCAAAAATGCCGTAGATGGAGGAACATCTTCATACTCTTTGAATGTAGCTGCAACTATGTCTATAATAAAAGTTGATTCCTTTGATATTACTCTAATCTTTATGGCCGAAATCTCTATCAAAAGTTTCTTGGCAAAATCGCTTAAGGACCCTTCTACCAAAGGAACTCTTGCCTTTGTTGTGTTGCAAGTGCATAACAAAAACATTGGAGGTGTGGTTTTTATTTGATCAACTCACGACAGATAGTGCAATTGTACAATGTTAAACAAAAGAACACGTGTCTCTTTTAAGCTAAATTGCTTTTAAGCAGCTATTTTTTTCAATTAAGCTTTATTATTGGCAGAAGAGCTCTCTTCAATGAGCTCGTGGAAGAGTTTGAATGGGGAAACATTGTAATTTATGTTGCTCAAAACATAGATGTTAGGAAGGATAAATGTAAAACTTGATTTGCTTTTTATATAGCTGTCCTCGCCCCTATTTTTGGAGATCATCAAATACCTTCTCTTCTCCATGCCTTTCAAAGTCAAATCCATGAAATGGGATATGGCCAAGAGGTATTAAAATTTTCTATTCTTGCTTTGGTTGAAAGTCTCCATGAATCTTTGATGTTTTCCACTTTTGTGTATAATATTGCTTTCATTTATATGTACAATGTAGGTTGCTGGAACATTCTCAATATCCAATTTTAATGATACTTTTGTTTTCAAAAAGTGCTCAATTTGCAAGGATTCAAAGGTTAGTCAAATTTCTGAATGTTTTCCTTTTGGGAAAGGAGTGGATATTTTAGTGCCTTGTATTGAAGGATTCATCACACAAGAGCACACCGGAGTCACTACGAGTGTCAAGTTGACTGCCCCTATTGTGGACTCTATTTTACAGCTTGAAGATAGCTTCATTAGCTCATATCATTTCAATCCCATTATACTTAGGGTGGCTTTGTTAGATGTTGAAGCTTTTGGAAAGTGTTTTTTGGACAACAAAGCTCAGGTGGTGTCATTTGTCCCTAATGTTTTTAGCCGGGTAGATCTTAAGCTCAAACTATCTGAAGAATATTTTGAAGATTTTTTTATAATCTCAAATGTAGCTCTCTTTATTCTCTCCTTGAAAATTTTATAACCTAAAACTCTCCTCTCTTGCAAATTGTAGCTATGGATATATTACATAAATTTTATGCTCAACTCTCATTTTTTGTAAGCTCCAATTCTCCTCTTTAGCTTATTGTAAGATATGGATATATAAATGGGAACTATGCATTTGTTCAACAATTGTCTTCGGATGAATCATTTTCTTCTGGGTATCCATGGAATGTAGATGTTATGGGTTCTATCCACACCATTGCAAAAACTTCATTATCACTTGTTTTCTATTTAAGGGTGTTGATCAATCATCTCTTTTTGCAAGCTATTCTTGATCAAAATGAAGTTTTGTCATCATGTAAATATTTTCCTTTTGGGAAAGGAGTGGATATTTTAGAAGTGCCTTGTATTGAAGGAGTTGTCACACAGGAGCACACTGGAGTCTCTACTA
>JAODKW010191900.1:0-10967 GCA_027576515.1 Dryopteris marginalis
TCTAATAAATGGAATTGCAAGTTCATTATCAAGACTCATCTCTAAGACACACTAGAATATTCATCAAAATATAAGTGACCTACATATATTAAGGCATATTAAGGAGCTTAGCAGTTGTCTCTTTGCCTTTACATGATGTAGCAGTTGAATTATTAGGAGTGGCATTTTGATGCAATCTACAACTCCATGGTCCCTCAATACACCTATTACATGAGGAATCTCCAAGTACACTATTCAATTTCATATCATCACATTTGATATCTCCTAGATCAATGCTCATCAAGAATGTCCTTACTAAGTGGAGAGAGCTTAGAGGTTATTTGGAGCAAAGATTGCCTAGTTGCCAAGAGGAGATTTACAAGAAACCATTGATTTAGAGTTAATTAATTATAGATGATGAATAGAGACTACTTAGAATAGAGATCTCATATTGCTTGGGCTGCATAAGAGAGAGGTTAAGCTAGATCACTACCATTACAACAAGATGTATTTTGGTTATTTGGTGGAAAAAAGTAAGCTATAATGAGAGGAATCACTTAAAGGATTCACTCGAAGGAGGACATTTATTTATGTCCTCATGTCACATGATTGGTTATGGATACTTGAGTACAAAAACTACTACTTGCTAGTAAATAGTGTATGGTACATTCAAGATTGGGTTGACCTTGTTGACAGTAGCTAGTGAAGTGACCAAAAGGGGGGCTTGCTTTATTAACTTTGCTTGAGGGAGGGAGATTGACTAGCTCTATTGAACCTTTGAGGAAAAATAATTTGCTTTCAGCACAACGCATGAGTAAAGCCATAGGAAGTTTGGCGCACAATGTCTATGATTGGTGACTTACATTTTCTACAACCATATTTGTACATCAGCCCCAACAACATGTCGTTCAACAACATACTATCTACTCATCTCATAAAACACCACATCCTTTCTTACTCTCAACTCACATGTAGTAAGGTTTAACATTTATAACCTTTTTTCTCTATGAAATATCCAATGAACACACAATTTTTTGTTTTGGATCCATATTGGTATGCAACTCATCCAGCACATGCACATGCAATACATCCAAAATATTTTAGATGAGACAAATCAAGTTTCTTCCTAGTGAATTTTTCTTCTAGCATCACATCAATTATGGTTATAATAGGAGTCATGTTCATGATATAAAAAGCTATAGAAATAGTTTGTGTCCAATAGCTATTTGGAATATTTTTCTTTGTCATCAATGATTACGCAATATTTGCAATGTGCATTTTATTTTGCTCACCAACCCATTTTACTACATAGTGTATCTACATGCAAATTATCTTTGAATTCCATTTAAGTGCAAATATTCAAAGAACTCATTGGACAAGTACTCAGTCCTCCGCATACCCTCAACAACTATAAATGTTTTCTTATATGCTTTTCAACCATTACTCTAATTTTTTTAAAAGTGTGAATACTTCACTCTTCCTTCATGAAGTACAACCACACTTTCCTTGTATGGTCATCAATGAATGTTACATAATAGTTGTCCATATAAGTAGTCATTGCAAGACCCCAAACATTTTAATGCATAAATCCTAGTATGGTTTTGCTTACATTTTTGACATGTGAAAATACATACTTTGTTTTATTCCCAAGCTAACATGCTTCAAAAAATTTCTACATACCATCAACCAATAAATAGCATGATGCTATTGTCCACTTGTTCACTCTCAAGTAGAGTTTAGATGGCAAGCTATATAGGCTCTAGATGGAGGGATGTAAACTATAGATGCTCTCTAACATTGGTTTGTTTGAGTCATGATAAATACCTCCACATAAAGTTTCATGTTGTGTGGATCATATGTTCAAAGCATTAGTAGCTACATTTGTAGTGTGTGAGCATGCCCCTCATATTTAAACCAAGGCCAACCAACCACACATTTCAATATAGAAAATATCCAAGGTCCTAGGAATTATAAGGTCATTACCTAGATTAAATTGATTTATTGACTTCCAAATGAGGCTTGCTTGTTAAGGCAAGGTGCCTTCACTTGCCTAACATACCAAATAATAATTGAAAATTTACAAAGTGATTGGTACTGATTGGGAGACTGGAGTACACTACTCAATGTAGGCTAGCCTCAACTAGGAAACTTGTTGGCACACAAGATCAATCCTTGTGTAGGAAACTCATAAAGAAGTCAGTAGCACTAAATACTAGACATTGATTGAGAGAATCCCTTCATTTATGTTCTCCATATGCCATGGGAGTCCTTGAGTTTGAGAACCACACCATATGCAAAAGCTCATATTTTGAACACATTCTAACTAGTTTTCAGTACATTTTGGCCAAGATTTAAATATCATATACAAATTCCTTTCCAAATATTCTCCCTCACTGTATTTATTAACTCAAGTCTCACACATGTTGAGATGCTTGTTTCCCTATCATCTACCATGTACATTATGTCTTTTTAGTCCCATACGTTGCATCAGGCCTACTAGGATAATAGTACCATCTCTCTCTCTCTCTCTCTCTCTCTCTCTCTCTCTCTCTCTCTCTCTCTCTCTCATATTAAAAATATTTTTACTTTACCAAAAAAAAAATTCTAAAGAAAATAATGAAAGAAGTTCTAACTAGTGATTTGAAAATAACAAAATAAAAAAAGGGAAGTAGTCTTTTTGTCATAGAAACTATGCTTCACCTACATTGTGCTCATATTTTCCTCACTTGTCTCTCTAGTTCCAATAAGTGAGAGCACTGGGAAAGCGGGAAAAGGGAACATTTATGTGGAGAAAACAATTATTGTATGGAGGAGGGATAGGTAGCTTAAATCTTGAGGAAGGGAGTATGTTACCTTTAGGATACCAACCATAGCAAGACTTGAAAATTTTTAAATATTGAAAATATTTGTCGGGTAATTAACCCAACAAGTGATGACATCAACTTATCATGGATCATAGAGTAACAAAAAAGGTAACTTTCAATGCTATGTGATAAGGGGCTAATAAAAGGGTTTATCTAAATGGATGGACTACTCACATTCACGTGATTGAATGATTATTAAAAATTAAGATTGTAGTGCAAAAATGTGCATGCAAATTTCATCAAATTGCACTTGGCAATTCAAAACCACAATGAAATCATATGTACGTTTAATAGGGGTGTAATGAATTGTTGCAAATAGTTACAATGGAGAAGTAGTATTGAATTGCAAGGATATATGAGTTTGTGTGGTATGAACTTTGTGGTGATTGCTCAAATTATCAAATATGTCTAAAAAATAGATAATCTTTTTGTTTACGGAACTCATGCTAAATTTCTAAATATATATAAATTCTACATCTAGTAAGAGAAAATGGGATTTTCACCTCAATGAAAACTTCACTTGCAATTTGACTTGGCGCCACACAATTGACACAAATCTTATCCTTTGCCCACTCAAAGGCAAGGCTTTTTGTAAGTTGATGCATAGCACCTATAATTTAAACAAAAGATAGCTCATTTTTAGAATTTGATTTAAAATTAGTCCTTCACCACAAATTTGACGCTTGAAAGAATGCCATGATTCATCGTATGTACCTTTTGTCATGCAATAGAGTGTGCTAGGGATAAGTGCAATGGGACCAAATCGTGCTATGGAAGAGACAAAGATGATGCTTGCCTTTCTTGAAACCTTAAGCATGGGGTAAGCAAGTATTGACAAATGGTACCCTGACTCTAGATTAGTGGAAAATACTGATTTGTAATCATTTTCATTTGGTTCAATAAGCGGTCTTCCATCAGGAATGCCAACATTGTTCACCTGACAAAAGATGATGCTTCAAGTAAATAATTATTTATGTGGTTACTAAATAACTTAAAATGGTGACAGCATATTTTAGAGAATATAATATGGGGATTAAATTTCTTTGTCAACCACAATAGCTACAAGAGTATAATGAAAAATTTACCATTTGAGTCCTTTTTAATGCAAGTGGAAGTGGATATGAGGCAATTACACAAAAGGTTAAAATAGTTCACAATAATGGCATGTACTATCAATGCTACTATTATTCTTGAAAATGAAAAATTCCAAAGAGAGTTTTTTTAATGTCTACATTCTTGGGATAGTTTGTTGGGGACAAATATGGGCATATTCTACAATTGTCTTGATAATGCTTTTTGTAGAGTTTAACTTCAATACATATCTCTTTCCCAATGTGGGCACCCAATGGCCATATTGCATGTTTTTAATGATTTTAAAAACTTATTATTTCCTATAACTCTTTGTAGGGTTCAATGAGAACCTTGAAATGTGTCACACACCACTAAAGCTTATTATATTAACATTATTTGCTGTCAATACTCAAATATAACCAAAAAAATCAAAATAGATCTTGTTCTCTTGTAAGGAAGAAGCTAACAATACCTAAAAGTTTCATAAGATTGAGAGTAAAAAATTTTACATATTATAAGACATGTAGGGAGAGACCCTTGTATTCACTTTTATAATGCTTGTCGTCTTTTCTGATTCCTCCTATTGGTTTTCATCTTTGAATCTTCTAACATTCATTTTATTATTTGTCCCAGTCACAATCTTCCCTACTACCAACTCCAAAGTCTAAAGACTGGCCATATAATCCACCCTCCAAGTCTCGTTGTGCACTCCATGTTACACTGAGATTTTTCAAAACCTCCTTTACAAAATACTTAGATTTTAAAAATCACATGTTGTCTCATTATTAGCCAAAAGCTCATATAAGAAATGTTTAAGTAGCACGCTTTGTTTTGTTTATATCAAAGCTCTCAAACACACTTATGCAACCCTCTTTTTATCTCTCTCCCCTTCCAAAAACAATACCCAATCCCACTACTTGATGCATGTTCGATGCATGTCATGCTCACCTCTACCATGTTTGCTATTTTAAAGATCATGAGCTCACTTGCTTATAATACATAAATTTCCCACTTATGAGTAGGCTTAAATAATAGCTATATTGTATGACAAAAAAATTGATCATATAGTTATTGTCCAATCACAATGAATGTAAGGGCCTTCTTGCAGCATTGGTTAAACAAGAAATATATTTTTTTAGATGGAGCATTGCTTTCTCTCTTGTCAAAATCGAGGTTAATGGTTTTCCAAGGATGGCTAAGGTGAGTTCTCACCCCCAAGAATAGCAAGGACCTTTGTTCGGGTAACTCCCCTTAAGAAGAAAAGTTTTTGCCGTAATTTTTTGTTCTTGGTTTGATTACAAGAGAAAGGGGCTTCCGACATATCAAGAGGCCCTTACATTTCTTTCAATCGCGTTGGAAAAGAAGAAAAAAGGGTAGGTAAAGTGGACCCCGCCCTATTCCCTCCTTGGCAAAACTCAAGAAAGGGATTCCCCCTTCAAAAACAAAATTCACCCTTGAACCATCATTCTTGTCGATGAGAGACACCCAAGTTAGGTGCTATGTTCAATAATATTAGGATATAAACTACTAGATAATGAATAATAAGGGTATGTGGTTAAGGAAGGTTGTGAACCACTATTAATAATGCTCATTTGGTCATGGGATGTGGAGCTTGGAAAGACCTGTTTACTTTGTATCTTGTGAGAAATTATCTTGTACGCTTGAGGCAAGGTTAGCAAGGCTTATGCTTGGTGATAAAGTGCCGGGAGATTGGTTAAACTTTGGACTAAAAGGGAGTTGAAGAGTTATTTTCATTAAATCTGGTTATTTATAGATTAGGGACAAAAGTTGTAGGCTAACTCAAATAGTTGCAAAGCATGTTTCAAGCATGAAACCAACAAAGATGAAAAGCTCATTATAAATTCATTTTGGGTGGAAGGAGTGTGGGCACCTTGACGCTTGGTTAGCAAGGTGGTTTAAGCTTAGGGTTGATCCAAAGATGTATATCATTAATGAGACATAGAGCTTAGGAAAAAAAATAAAAAATTGAGAAGCTAATAACTAGGCAAAGTGCTTGGCAAAATGAAACCTAAGACTTTGGTGGAAACTTGATGCCATAGGTAGTTTTAATCATTGCATGAATGAGATGTTAACTCAAGGCTAAAGCAAGCTAAGCTTCAAGACAAGATTTTAAGCAAGAAATTAGGACCAAGATGCGAAGCATAGTTGCATGAAAAGAAAAACTAAGGTTAGAGGATTAGTAACCTCAAAAAGTAATAAATGAATTGAGATAAAGGTAATAAGTAGGGAATTGAGTATGCACAGGCTGCATGTAAGGAAAAAGGAAGTTCATCTAATCAATATGTATGGTTGGATCAGAACAACAAAAAGAGTTCAAGGTGCTTGGGATTATGAAGTGAGTGGTTGTTGTTGATAATGGTTTGGGGAAAGAGTAGCGTTGTGCTTTAACCCTTGTTATTTTATCAAAATATGTGGGGTTTTGCTGCATTAACTTTTTATAAAAGTACAAAACAAGTGTTTGAATAAATTGATAAATTGAGGTGCTTGAGTCATGAAGTAACAAGGTATGGGAAGCCCTGCTTCATGTGAGCTGATAAATTGGGAAGCTCCTAATCTGGAGATATACAATCCATCACAGTACATAGCTAGGATTAAAACACAAATAGTGGGGCTAAGATTTTGAAGGTGCAAGACTCCTTGCAAGCATTTATCTCATGTAGGAATGATTAAATTGGGGAGTAGGTTTATGCATTGTCAAAAAGATGTTTTGACGTGCCTTTTTATATGATTAACATGACATGCTAGACTAAAGACCTTAGACTATCAAATTATATTCTATGCATATTGTTGGGACCATGAGCATAAAAGAATTAGATGGGAAGCATGGTTACTTTGAAAGTTAGCTGAGGGTGAACGACAGATTTTGGGGTGAAAAACAACCGCAAAGAGGGAATATTGTTAATGCCATCTAGGTTATTAGAATATTGTGTCATATACTTTAAAGTTAGTGAAAGTCTACAATTTTGGTAGGAAAAGTTCATTGCATGCAAAAAAGAGTTAGAAAATGAAATTTAGATGTTTCAAAAGTAAAGTTACAATCATGTATAATAGGAAGTAAGTGATGCTTGAGGGATTGCACAAAGCTCTCCCCAATTTTGCACGTATTTTGCGTAAGGTTGGTGCAAGGCTTGGGGTAACAAATTATTGTTAGTCATTCAAGGGTAACATAATATTTTAAATAAGGTATTTTTAGAATGTTAATTTCAAGATCAAGACAAGATTTTTAGTCACTTTTGGAAAGTTAACTAGCAAGGGAGATGAAATAGGAGGTGATTAATATATTTGGAGATCAAAAATGTTAGGGGCCTTTAGAGTCTAGATAGAATCACCGAGTTAGACACTCTAGCAATATGGATTCGTTGAGTGAGGCGATATATGAATTTTATGTATACGAATTCGTTGAGTGAGGCGGTATACGGGGTTCACACAGATTCATCGAGTGATGTAGAGTGACCGGATTTAGAGGGTACATATTTGCTGATAAGGGCTGTAGTATCCTGGAATGTCATGGAATGAGTTACAAAAATGAAGGAGATAAAGAAGGAATTGGAATATTTGGTGGTAATGGAAGATAGAGTGGAAGAATGAGAAGCAAGTTGAGGTAGATATAGTGGATAGGCTGAGGAGCTGGATAACATTAGGGCGGTGGGTGTGATTTAATTAAGAAAATTGATTTTTTTTGGGGAAAAAGGAATTTAGATGGAAGGACTAGAAATTTGTCAGTGTTATTTCTCCACACTGGTGACAACTCTGGCATCCACTAAGGAAAAAAAAAAAAAAAGGAATGGTAGCAATATGCAGTCCTTCCCAAATCTATATAACTAAATTGGGAAAGTGTTTTTGGCACCATTTTTGCAAGTGACGGAGGAGACAAAAAGTCCAGATTCTTGGAAGGGAAATTAGAGGGGTCCTGGAGAAGTCTATGTCTTGTATGATCACTAAATATTGGTAGTAATATTAACTGAGGGAGAATGAAGAAAAAACTTTAGGATGGGAGTTCGCCCGAGGGGAGGTGATCTTAGGAATTATTTCACAACCAGATGTATGTTTCTTGACATGTTTGATGGTTTTCCTGCTATCTTCTTAGGCTTGTTTTTTTCTAGTATAATACTAGTTCTGAGATCATGGTTCTTCGGGTGGAGCGGCTTTCGGGGGGACATTCGGCCAACATTTTAATAACCCTCCCCATCTTTCCAAAGATAAGGATAGAGGGGTTAGGCTCTTCTCTAAGGTGACACATCCTATCGAAACGTCAATAGATTGCTTCACACATATATGTGTATATATATTATATACACATATATATGTCTATGACATATGTATATGTATATGTATATGTATGTGTGTGTGTGTGTGTGTGTGTGTGCGCGCGCGCGCGCACACGCGCATGGTCTCTTTTTCAACATGAAAGCATTTCACAGTAGATAGCAAGTGACAGAGATAACAAGTTTACTTCTCACATGGAAGACTCAAATTAAAGCCTTGAGTATGGTCCAAAGCCAAAAAAGTTAGATGGAAAGGATTAAGTAGTAGAGGATATGCTCTGTGCTTATTGTAATCAGCTAGCTAGGTTGTGGGTTAAGAATTTTTCCTCTTGTGGATTTTGCGTTTGATTCATCTCATGAACGAAGTCTTGGGATGATTCCTTTCGAGGCACTCTATAGCCAAGATTGTGTAGCATTGCTTAAGAGGTTGGCAAGAGATGTCCTTGATCATATGAATAGGAACCTCTAAGAGATTGAGTTAAACCTTAATACAATAAGTGATAGATAGAAAAGTTATGCATATTTAAGAAGATCAGTTTCATAGTTTAAATTTTGGGACAAAGTCGAGACCGTCAAAAAAAAATTATTGTTAACAACAAGCAAGTTGGTTTTCAATTAGTTTTTTGGGAGAATCAATTAAATCGATTTCGTTTTCAGCTTGTGTGAGAAGAAAGGATGAGTGAAGAAAAGTAAAGAGAGGAGGAGGTGATATGAAGGGGAAGGTGAAATAAAGAGAGAGGAGGTGAAATGAATGAGGAGGTGAAATGAAGGGGGAGGAGGTGAAATGAAGGTGCTTGAAAGATTAAAGGGAGATGAGTTATTGTTTTGATTAAAGCCTTCTATATCACTAAGGGAAAAAGAGGTGTGATTCTAGAATAGCCATACATTGTCTCTTCTACACTCGAGGGTCTTCTTGTTAGAGGGGGAGAACATTTACACTAGGTATATAACCAAACCTCATGCCTTGCATCCTCATTTGTCCAAAAAGATATCACATATTTTTTCAAAAGGTTTGTGAGGACGCATGAGCTAAGCACACAATCATACATGTGCAAGTGTATGTGAAATCATCATAACTCAAGGATAAAGAAGCAATTTATGGTGTGCCCGTCTCATTGGAGCTCAAGTGTGTCAAGAGCATCCTCCTTCTGTGACATTCAAATCCCAAAATTAAAAAACGAATCAAGCATTTGGGTCCTTGTTTCATTGGTAAAATAGAAGAGTTGAGAGAAAGAGAAAATTTAATTTTTTATAAAGGGCCCAATGTTGAAAAAGGTAGAGAGGGGGGAGTCTCAAAAGGGGCCCCAATATGAAAAGATAGATAGCAAAAATAAAGAATACAACAAATTAAATGTAAACTCATATGTGTTGCATGCACAAGAAGTGAGTAGCCTAATTGGTACAATAAGGAACTAATGGGAGGTGGATTCAATTCCTCTCCTTGATAATTTGTTTTGTATAAGCCACTTCTTGTTCACAGCTTGGTCCTTGGTCCCAAGATGAGAACAAGGTTAGAACCTTAGTCTTCAACCATATATCTCTATGGCCTTAGGTAAGACTAAGCTTGAAGCCTTAGTCTCCAGTGGAATCCACTCAAACCTACATATTTAATACATGATATGAATATGCAAGTATATGTGCATCAAATTAAAAATACTAAAAGGGCTTGTTTTCCTTTCTTTCCACCTCAATGTGTGCATACTTCTTACCTAGCCCGCCTTGCCTCTCCCCCTCTCACTCTGAGAGAGAAGCTGCACCACTCGGGATTGGCCGGTCAAAATTGAGAGAGAGAGAAGTTTTAAAGTCGTGGGAACAAGATCAAATTGATCTATAAGATGAGAGAAATGGGCTCTCTAAAAAGTGTCCAAATTGTTAAAATGGAGGGACTCTAACAGAAAATAATAATAATAATAATAATACTAATAATAAGAAGAAGAAGAAGGAAACAAGAATACCAGGATATCGAGGTGGCCTCCAAAGTGGGCAGAAACAGACTTGATGAGCTCAATTCGTTGGGAGGCAGAGGAGACGTCACACGTGGAGCCTGCCACGTCAAGCCCCGCCTCCTTCCAGCCCTTCAAACTCTCTGCCAGCTTGGAAGAGGAGCGGCCACACGTGTACACGCACGCTCCAAAGGCAGCCAGCTCCTCAACGATCGCCTTCCTAGCACGCACATTATTCGGTAGGCATCAAATTAGAGAAATGGAAAATAAATAGAGGGTGTGGAATTTGAATTACCCGATGCCGGCGGTGCCTCCAGTGACCAAGGCCTTGAAGCCATGCAGGCTCCATCGAGCAGCCACTCTGCTCTTGAGGTCTTCCATGTTATTTTGCTCTGCCTATTGAACAGCCTTTCACACTACACACTAAATCGCTGATTGTTTGAAAGGTTCCCAATTTCATGATTTGGGTGTTGGCTATTGGACAAAGCCGGCCAGTGATGCTTTACAACCTTTTCTCATTGTTTAGATCCTCCTTTGAATTCGGTACTTCAAAGCCACCATAGTTCCACTTTAGCAATGCCCCGACATATTACGACATATTACGCAAGGGTGTGCGCACCACAATGGCTCATAAATTTAATTGAATTTTTCAAAATCATAATGGCTCATAAATTTAATTAAATTTTTCAAAACCATAATGGCTCATAAATTTAATTACATTTTTTAAAACCATAATTGGGGCTCTCTCTCTCTCTCTACTCTCTATCTCTACTCTCTATCTCTAGCCCCTATCTCTGTCTACCCTTTCTCTCTCTAGTCTTGCA
>JAODKW010193011.1:0-10963 GCA_027576515.1 Dryopteris marginalis
ATACATATATACATAGCAACCATATATATAGTCCCTTAGACTTTTGTGGCTAAAGACAAAATAAATAAGGTTTTAACCCTATGTAAGTACATACTTGGAAGCCATATATGAAAGAATAAAGGTGAAGCAAATTTACTCTTAATAAGTCCTAATTTGGAGAGGCTATTCCCACCTTGCTTAGATTTGAGTGACCAAGAGCCATTCTTGGTGCACACATAATATTGTGTTGAGGTTTGCTTGTCATTGGCATTGAAATTGAGGATGCAATTTTTTGAGGCCAACTTGATAACTTAGCACAAAGGTGCATGTACCTAACATTAATTTTGTACTATGCTTGGAATTTTTTTAGATAGAGATGAGATTGAGGTGGAGTGTTGAGATTTCAGGCTTAGCACAAGTTGAAACTGACGCAAGGTTTGGATGACCATTTTAGCATTTAATCACTGGCATGTTTGGTAGTTGACATGACAGATTTTTGCTAGTGATTCTTGACAACTAAATTACATGCCTAGTCCACCTACTAAGTTATGCCATACTTATAATGGTATCTCATCTCATAGCAAGTTCCCATTATAGACTTGGGGAGTCTTGGGGCATTCACTACTAGAAATCCCTACATATAACGTGCATTGAAAAATTCCCCCAATAAAATAACCCCTTAAATTAAAAACCTTATATGTCTAAATTCTTCATGAATTAAACTCAGTGCAAGGAAGGGGGGAGTTCACTATATGAAGCCAAGTTTCAGTAGATATGTTTTTAAAAAATCCCTTTTTTTAATTTTATGTCTTTTATAGACAATTGTCTACACCCCTCTTGTATACATATTTCATGTTGAATTTATGACCACTCTATGTATATTTATTTGTATATATGACACTCCATGGCTATTTCTTATACCCTCTCTAGCAAGTTTGCACCATGTTACTCCACTAATTAAAAAAGTACCCCTCTTGGTGAATAACCCCTTTAAATGGAACCCTTTTTTATTAAAAAAAGTACCCCTCTTGGTGAATAACCCCTTTAAATGGAACCCTTTTTTATTAAAAAATGTGTAAAATTAGGGTTTTAATAATTCTTCATGTTGAGGCCCCGTGACATGTTTACATATTTATGAGCAACCCCTTTGAGTTTCTTTCCCACTCTAATTGTATTCTACCCACTCCATTCTCACACGTTCACCATTGCTCTTCCACTCTTCCCAACATTGTGCCCGAATTTTTCCTTGTTATAAAATACTCCCATCCATATTCACCCACCATCTACAACTCATATAGAGTTTCAATTTGTAAGCCTTGTATCTGATTTTCCATTTATCTATGCCTAATTTGTTTTATTTATTTTGTTGGGTGGCCAAGGTTTTTGAGAACATGGCCTATTAATCCTATATATAATTATTAACACTTGTATGAAAACACATGAAAAAATTGCGAGAAGATGGAGAGCTAGACCTCTTGGAAGAATACACACACTAACCCCTAAAGTAGGTAGAGAAGATGGGGGTTGGAATCTTCTTCTTATTTTCTACTTATAAAAGTGCCAAATTACTATCTACAAGTAGTCCAAAGTGCCAACAGAGATGAGTGAAAATATAGCATAAGTACTAAATTACTATATACAATTAGTACTAAAGTGCCAACAGAGATGAGTGAAAATATAGCATAAGTACTAAATTACTATATACAAGTAGTCCAAAGTCTTGGGGGTGCACCTCTAAACATGTAATGGTATAATGAGAGTTCATTAACAGCGGTTTTTTAATTAGAAAAAGCTAGTTAAACTTATAGAATTATATTTACAAGAGGGGGGTTTTAATTGCACTTTGAAAAACAACTCACGTGACACAAAGGGTTTACATAAGAAATGGGGATAGAATGAGAAAAATGGGAAAGAATTGAAAAATAAATGGGAGTTGAGTGGAATAAGATTGTAGGACTAGGAATGAAGGGCACACATCAGAATGGAGAGAGACAAAATTGATATCAATCCTTAAATGAGAGTGGAAAAAAACAACATAAGAACGTAAATGGAATAGAACAATAAAATGGACCAAGGAAATCAACACTAGAATGAAAATGAGATAACCAAGATAGAAAAAATTGGGAGCTTACAATGATTGACTTACCACTTACAAATAGTAGATTATGGGCTCTCTTAGGGCAAGAAGCCCATCAAGAGGAGTGCCTAGGTAGGAAAAAGATAACACACACACACCACACAGCTATGAGGTTCCTTGCAAGGCACTTTCTCTATTACCTCAATGAAAATTTGGGAAAAGAATCTAACACACACACACACACATAGCTATGAGGTTTCTTGTAAGACACTTTTTTTACTTCCTGAAGCCTCATGAAATATTAACTCTCTTCACTTATCTCAAATAGTTTTAGAGGAGTGCTCTTAAAACACTATTAGATAATTCATCGGTGACTATGGTTTATGGTGTTATGATCCTATGATTTTCTTATGCTATGTTTCTGTTTTGACCTCTATAATAAAAGAAACCATTATATTCTTACTAAGGAGGAGTTTACTATAAAGACCCATGATCCAAAAACCCCTTTGAGTCCACAAGGCTCTTAGGTGGTTTCATGGTTGGTTAATGGCAACAACTATGCTCCCATAGCTTGACTACTTTAACTCTTAATCCAAGTAAATTTTACATTATGAAGCTTTACCATAGTGCATATGCAATTTGGTCAATAGTTAGGAAACCTTGATCCTATTCTTAATTCTTATTTTTTATTATTATGATGCTCCTTTTCATGGATTGGGTCACACCAAATGGTGAACTTGGTTGACACATACACATGTACCATCTATAGATAAGTATGATGATGAGTTTCTCAAGAGGGTAGGAGGGACAAGATCAGGTGCTAGAGAAGGAGGCTCAACATCATCCGCACACCTAGCAATTCAAAATCAACACGTCCTCATCAAAAGGACGATGCACTTGCTCAATATGTACAACATTTGAATCATCAAAAGGTTCATACATTTTACAACACTTGCTTATAAGTTATAATTGACAGTTAAAAGAGTTGAATCTTGATAATTGACATTTGGAAGACTTGATCATGTGATGAACACAACATTGATGTGATTGCAGATCATAATATTTTGTAAAAATATAATATTAACTCTTGTATAATGCATCAATTTTTTATTTAAAATAATTTCCATTATTTTATTTTTCCTTTCAGTTTAGTAATTAAAAAGTAGCCTTGTAACGTGGCAATTTATCTCATCTCTCATCTCTCATACTATTTGAAAGCAAGTTTAATAATGCTTTTCCTTTTTCATATATATTATTTTTCCTTTGTTTTAGTAAAAAAATTGCAAGCATTGCCAGGTGGCGGCTTCTCTCTCCCCTACCATATAAAAGCAAGTTTAAAGTAGAAACAATCCTTGTTCTGTTTGCCCTGCTGTTAGGAGAATACCTACTGTGTGAAGATATTAGACAAATTTGTTTCTTGTGCATTACTTAGCATTATAATATGCAAGAGAATTGACAAGGTTTATCAAGTGGGGAGGATTGAGTTTGATTATTATCAATATCTTCCATTCTCTTTTGTTGCTCTCATTTGTCTCATTGTAAGCACATACTGAAACCTCTTTATGTACTAGAAAACATGACATCTCGAATGGAATTGGAACAAGGTAAAAATGCTCTTATCTTTTTTAACTTTTAGCTCTTAAATCTTGAAATCTTATATTTCTTACTCTTGTGTGTTTGATAAGCAAGATGATAGAGCATCGTCCAACTTTGTGCATGGAATTGAAGATGGTGATTCACAAGGTGTTAATTCAAAACCAAGGACTGATCCTCTAGGCCATGCTTCTCTTCACAATGGTTTGGTAGCTTTGAATGTTGCTCTTCTACCACCAATAAATGCTTCTCCTTTGGCTGTAAATTTTCCTTGTGGTGAGGGGATTTTTGATCTTGCCTATGTTGATCATGAGCATGAGCATGAAACTAAATTATCCCTTGCAAGAGATATATTTGCCCCAAAGAAAAACCGTGAAGGTAACCTAGAGATCTTTTGTACTTCTCTTGCTTTCTTGTTAGCCAACCAAATATTAAAAGTGTTCTTTTTCCCAAATGAAGATCCTTCCTTGAAAGAAGACAGCAATTCTGTGATTGCTTTTAAAGGCTCCCTCTCTGCCTATGTGCCACCAGTATTAAGCATATTTGAGTTTACTAATTCTAGGCTGCGCTTTGCTCTTGAGGGTCGAGTATTAAAGAATTATGGAACTTATAAAACTAATAAAGATTTTAAAAAGTATCTTAAGGTTGATCTAGTTGATAAGGAGTCTATTCAAACAATAATGCTTGTTATTTTAGATCCTTATATTGCCAAGTTTGAAGATAAAATAGAGCCTGAAGCATTTATTCGTGTGGAAGGAAGTGTGGTTGTGCCAAAGAACTCTAATGATGGAGGTTTTGCTAGATGCTATAACATCTATTATTAAGGCAAAACCATTCAACTCTTCCTTGGTTTTCATGCCTGAAATTACCATCCAAAAATTCCTTGCAAAGTCTCTTCAAAATCCTACTATCAAAGGAACACTTGCTTTTGTTGTGCTTTAAGTAGATAGTGTGAAGAAAAGCGGAGGACCTTCATTTGACCAACTAACAATTGTTGATGGTCCTTCTAACCATGCCACTATAAGACCTTTGTAATATTGCTTTGTTTTTTTTTACATTACGTTTATCAAACTTTATTAAACTTTTTTTTGCAGCTTAGTTTCATTAATGCGCGCAAAGCTGTGTTTCGCTTGTTGGTGGAGGAGTTTGAGGCCGGCACTATAGTGATGTATGTTGTGCGCAATATAGGGGTTTGGAAAGAAAAATACAATACTTTATCAATCTTGGACATAACTATTCTAACCCCTATTTTTTTCTCTCCAAAGTGATCGTCAAAAATTTGCTCTCCAAAGTGATTTTCACCAAAAAAATCATGACATGGGTTATGGCCAAGAGGTAGATAGTTCTAGTTCTCTCATATGTTGTCTTGGTGTGTTGCATTATCTTGTTGATGATCATTTTTCCTTCTTTTGACAGGTTGTTGGAACATTTATTGTTACCAACTTTAATGATACTTTGATCTCAAAGAGATGTGCAGCTTGCAAGGACACTAAGATTAACCAAACTCCTAAGGGCGGTTATTATTTTCCTTGTGGTAAACTTGTGGATGTGTGGTTGGTACCTTGCCTTGAAGGTGTAATTGCACAGGAGCATACCAACACCACAAGGTGAAGTTGGTGGGAGCTATTGTGGATACAATTTTATCACTAGAAGACACTTTCAACAACTTGTACCAAAAAAATGCTATCTTGTTGCGTGTAGCTTTGTCTCATATGGAAGTTTTTGTAAGGTTCTTTGTTGATAGTAGGTCCCATGTTGTTTCCTTCTCTCTCCAACACAATCCTTGAAACACTCGCTTTGCTGCTACTGATGCAACCTTTTTGTAATTTGGATCCCTTTATTATCTATGCAACCTTTTGTACCTCTTGGATCCTTTGGTGCCTTATATCTCTTTGCCAGCTCCAATGTAATGGTTGGATATTAATGTAAAATATTGTTGGACTTTAAAAATGGATTTCTTTCTTTGCAACAAACCTTTTAAGCAAAGTTTATCTTTGGAATCTCACTTTGAATCCCTCTCCCCAACTAATATAGACTTGTTTGTGGCAATGCACTATATTTGAAAGTCCACTCTCTCTCTTGTCAAATACAAAACTTGTCTCCTTGAACAATTCTTCCAATCAATTTTTGAAAACTTAAAACCATCTTACCTTGCAACCTTGCCTTCCCATTTTAAGGATTGTGCAAACTTGAGTGACCTCCATGCACTCTTTGACACCGCATCTAACTCAATGGCGCTAACAATGGCAATGCTCAACTTTTGTGCTTGTATCGCTCGTGTCTCCGTGGAGTTGTCAGTATTTGAATCTGTGAGCTTGTTTTGGAGTGTTGTTATTGGTTTGTCTTTGGGTATTGAGTGTGTGCACAATTTGAAGCTTCTTTCTACATGCAACCCAATGTACATTCTTGTAGGTAGAGAAAACGCAAGAGGTCTATGTGGACTTACGATGAAGAAGAAATTCTTGGAAGGCTTGTGAATACAATGCTCTCTCACAAAGTCATTGACATTGCTAAACATTTTAACCACCGTTATGTCCAAATTTTCATCCCCTTGCCTCCGTCATGCAAAAGGTCTATAAAATCAAATCTAAATCAAGTGCCCTTTTACAAGCACCTACTACTAGGCCAAGAAGCAATGAAACTGATTTGCAAAAGTATCTCTTTGCAATCTCTGATATGCCAAAACACCTGTGCAAATCATGCAATAGGCTCATGTTCTCAAAGCAACTTGTCACCCCGCCTAAATATTCTCAGTATTTTAATAGACAAATTAAGACAAAAATATGTGAGTCATGTGCCACTTCTCTACGCAAGCAAGCAATCTCCAAGGTTGCAATTTTGGCGTCATTGGGTTTAAATTTGCCTATCCCATTTGTTGAGAATGTCAATGAGATTGAGGCACGTTTGATCTCAATTTTTATACCTTTTGCAGAGGTGCATCAACTCTCATTTGATGGCCAGCTAGGGTTCAAAGGGACCATAGTCAACGTGATGGCCGATGTCGCAAGAGCGCAACTTGTTTTGCCTTGCTTTTTCAATGAGGAGGGTTTTGTTTTGGTTGGCATCAAATGAGGATGCAACAAGAGTGTTCTAGGCATTGGCGGATCCTCTGCTTTCATTTGCAATCCTCCGCTTTTCAAGAAATTGACGCACAAAGTTAGCAATATTGACGGCCATTTTGAATTGTCATTTGCATCATGGCTTGAAGCGTTGAATACCACTGAGCCGCAATACCTTTTTTGTTTGAGATCATTGATAACCACACCAACAATTTTCCTTGCCAGGCTCCCAAAAGATACCTACACTAATAGTTTCAATGTTCACATATCGTGCCTTTGGAATGCTAACACAGATATTCAATTTGTTTTGAGTGCCCATGGTGTAGCTTCTTACTACACCTCATACATGACAAAAATGGAGAAGACATTGACCACGACAATCAAGGAGCAATTCTAGTGGTGTGTGGAGACCAATGCAGACACTATTGAGCGTTTGAGAAAAGTTAGCAATGCAATTCTCAACACCCAACAGACAAGCTCTCGCTATCCTTGCCACTTAGTACGTCCACACAAGAATGTGTCTTTTTCAATGAAGGTCCTCATGATGAAAGAACATTGCTCTTAAAGAGGTGACACCTATTGAAAACACTTCAGGAAGACAACACTGACGTGTTCTCTCCTGACTGCATTAAAAAATACACACGCTGGCCAAAACAAATGCTTGGATGTTGTTTGGCAGACTTCATAACAATGTTCAATTCTTCCCGTGCAACGTACCGTTCATGTTCCAGGCATCAAATTTTATGGTTTATCAACTATAGGAAAGAGAAAGATCCGGAGAATCACTACCACAAATTATGCTTTCTTTTTCTTCCATTCAAAGACAACGAACACACAAGCTTGGAAGGGCACACCTTGTGGCAAAACATTTTCACGTCAAATGTTGACATTATCACACACAACATGCACCCTTAATACAAGGGCTCTACATTAAATCATGAAATTGAAAGCCAGCAGGTGCACTCTGTTGTCCCATCAACAAGCACACAAACAACTAGCACCTGACGCCCTGTTGAGAACTATGACCTTGCCATTGACATTAACATCAAGAAAAGGAAAAGACCATATGAAGTAAATATATCCAAGACATATGTTTTCATGCCAATCCAACCTTCTACTCATAGCTTTGGTGCCTGAATGTGGAGCAACACCAATTTTTCAATGACATCATGCTTCAAAAAATATTGGAGCCAAACACCGCACTCAATCTTTTCTTGACTGGTACATGAAAAACCCTCACCTTGTTGTTGATAGTTCAAGGCCTCCTACGCCATTATGGAAATCAAATTGAAAATGATGTGGAACCGCCAGCGGCCTTGTTGATGGCCTTCACAGGTGAAGCCGCAGTTAACATAGGTGGTACAACAATCCACTCCACTTTGCATTTGCCTTTATTTTCAAATACTCCTACATCCTTGTCAGCTAAGAAGCTAGACACATTGTCCACACATTACAGGAATCTAAAGCTGGTTGCTCTTGATGAAATCTCTCTTGCTAGTTCTAGGATGTTTGCCTTGTCTAATAGTTGCCTTTGCTGCATTAAGCATGTCCATGCTAAACCTTTTGGTGGCCTTGATATGATTACGTGCGAAGACCTGCTCCACGCAAGCCCTGTTTGGGACTCGGGGATTTTTAAAGAGCAGCCACATTTATTGGGAGCCATTGCTCCAAGTTATTGGAGAACTACACCAACGTGCTATGAGCTCAAAATGACAATGAGACAACGTGATACTTGTTTCATAGATGTCCTCAACAACATTTGCAAATGGTTGCAGACAAATGCAAACTTACACTACTTGAATGAGTCTTTTTGCAACCCACCTCCAAGGGGAGAAGATATTTCACATCTATACTACACAAACAAGGACAAAGATAGACACAATGATGATATTTATCACCAAACTATTGGGCAACCACACACACTTCATGCATTAGACAGAAGACACAATACTTGCAGCAAGAACGTGCAAATACCACATGCCCCTCAATCTACAAGAGGCTTGAGGGAAAGTTTATGGGCAAGTCGCTTGACCCTAGAAACAATTTTGTTTGGGTGCTGTTCTCCTTGCCCAAAATTGGCCAGAGAGCGAGATATGAATCAAAGACCCTATACACACCCAGTATCCCAGCAACCTAGACTCCATTGCCAAAAATAACCAAAGATTTCTAGGTGGGCAAGAACGTTCTAAATGTTGTTAGTCAAAAACAATTTCCTATTCAGCCTTCATCGGCAAGAACCATCCATAGGTCGCAGGGTCTAACCATGTTGACACTTGCATTCAACCCAAAGAATATACGAATACATGGCTTGGTGTACACAGCACTATCTCGCATAAAAGACCCCAAAAACTTGTATTTACTTGAGAAAATAGAGCACAAACACATCAAAGTTGATCCAAGTGTGCAACAAAAAATCAAAAGACTAACACATACAACACAATGGCAATGTGTTCAAAAGCACTTACCTTTTTTCAAATAAACACACATGATCATCCAGTCTTTGAACACAGTCTCCTTGAAGAAACACAAAGACAATATTCTTGTCCACACATCCTTAACGGCTGACATCTTGGCCCTGCAGGAAACAAGGCTTTGTCCAGGTGAAACACTTCCACTTGGACACTTTGAATCTATTGTCTCCAATGGAGCACATGGCATAGCACTTTGCTACAATCATGCCTACACTCTCAAGTCATCCCACGTTGAACACACTGCCCAGATTAAAGTGTTGTATTCTAGCTTCATTATAGACAAGGGTGGCCGCATTAGTATAGTGACACTATATAAAGCACCCTCTTTGCCTTGCAAATCGCTTCTTCAAATGCTGCATAATATTTTTTTGCATGTTGAGCTCCTTCACCCGCTTGTTTTCCTAGGCAACTTCAATGTGGATGCCCTTTCACCATCCACCGAGTTCATCACAATCAAAAACTTTTTTGCTTCTTTCAAAATGACACAACACATCACAACCAAAATGGCACAACACATCACAACCTCAACCACATTATATGGATAAGCTTTAGATCATATATGGACAACAATCAATGCCCCTAGCACACTTTTTGGCACAAACTATAGCTTTTGGTCCGATCATTTAACTATCCACATGCTAGTTCCACATGTTTTGCCAAAAAATTAACCTCCCTCCCCCGCCCCCTCCCCCACCCCCCTTCTTCCATCGGCCTCCTTTCCCCAAAACCATCATCCATATAATATATGTACGCATTCAAGCCACCAATTGTACTCTTTCAATGCAAAGTACCATCAACTCAATCGGGATTGTCTTGCTCATATATTGTTTTCTTTTTATTGTTCTTTTTGTTCATCGATTAAACTATTTCATTTTGCTTAATACCGTTAGATTTTCATTTATTAGAAAAGGCAAGTCATCTTAAATTTTTTTAATATTATTAAATGCTTAATACATGTTAGAGAATGTAAAGTCTATACCTTTGGGTAAAGTTCATTCAATCTGGGCTAAGCCAAGGAATCAAGTTGATTTTTGATAAAAAGAAGTTGCATTGGCAACCTTTTTATCTACTTTGCAAACCATGGAGGGTTTGCTACCTCTCGAAAACCATTCAGACTCTGAATCTAGGATTCAAACTCATGCACTTTATTTTGGGTAAAATTCATTCAATCTGGGCTAAGCCAAGGAATCAAGTTGCTTTTTGATAAAAAAAAGTTGCACTGGCAACCTTTTTATCTACTTTGCAAACCATGGAGGGCTAGCTACCTTTACAAATAATTTTGATCTAGGTAGCTACTCTAAAGCATGTATATTTTATTTCCAGTGTATATATATATACACTGGAAATAAATTATTTCCAGTGTATATATATATACATATATACCTTTGTTCTCGCATTGAAGTGATGAAATTTTTCAATAAATCTTCTACTTAAATAATACTAAATGCTTGACTCGTTGCATTCCGCGGCAAAGAGTGTGCGTGTGTGCGCACGCACACATGCATTAAAGATGCTTTATTGAATTGTACACATAAGTAATATACCGGTGGGTCCTACCAACTCTAAGACCCACCTTTGGTGGGTGATCCAACCTTTGGAGGGTCCAATCTAATTTAAACTTGTATATGTGTGTCCAAGAATGTTTGTGTGTGAGCCCAATCATAACAATCATTTTTCATAGCTATAGCTCTCTCTCTCTCTCTCTCTCTCTCTCTCTCGCTGTCTATCTCTCAATCGGACGCTCTCAGAAAAAATCTCTCTATGAAAATAAATCACACTCGATC
>JAODKW010194121.1:0-10959 GCA_027576515.1 Dryopteris marginalis
TTCTATGCTTGATGTTCTTAACAATGGAGTCTATTCTCTTTCTCTCATTATTCTCTATGTGTATGTGTGATTAGTGTCAAAAGCTAAAATTGTATGTGCTACTACTCAATCTCTCTCTTTTTCTATCTCTAGATTCATATGTTGTGGCTGATTGATGTTCCCTTTTTCAATACGTGCATGATTGTAGACACTTTGGTTGTCAATATCCTCTACTTTCTCAACACATATATACATGGGTTACATGTAGATTCAAACTTTGTCTATAAGCTTGTGACTTTTTTTGAAGCAGATACCTTATATTTGAGTCTTAAAAGGTAATGCAATGGTTTTTTACATATATAATTGCTAACATAAAAGTTTAATTCATGTTCCAACATGGATATTAATTTTCATGTAGTGTCATGAACATGTTGTATTTAATGTATATCTATGCTTACTCAAATGTTTAAATTATCAAATTTTCTAACCATTAACTCTAATAATGGTTTCAAAGTGATACTAACAATCATTGGGGTAGCCCTATGCATACCTGAGTTTGCCCAAAGTCTCTAGAGCTGCTTCAAAAACTCAAGACCCCTATATTTCAATAACATACCCCAACCTTGGGCGTTGACAATGTGGTTGGGGAGGTTGTGGTGAAAAAGTCATTGCCATATATGTATAGGTTGATGGGATGTGTCTGATAGAATTGGACTCACTATTACTCATAAATCTGCTCTGTAACAAATCAAAACCCATTGATGGAATGTGTCTAATAGAATTGGACTCACTATTACTCATAAACCCGCTCTGTAACAAATCAAAACCCATTATTGGTTCTATTTTTTTGTATAATATTTTGTCTAATGTCTCATAGATATTATATGTTGCGCCATCAAGGCCTTTCTAATAAAGTTTCTTAAGTTAAAGATTTCTTAAAGTCATGCGTTTTTTGTATTCGGTTTTTATAAATTGGTTTGAGAGGTTTGGAGGTCTGGAGTTTTTCTAGCAGTATTATTAGTAGGCATCAAACACACACATACCCTCTCCTGCAATCTAGGTAAGTCTTAGATTGGTTCTCCTTCTTAAACCATAGAGAAATAGCTCATGATCATAGTCCATTATTACGTGAATCGGTTTTAAGTAGCTTTTACTCCTTGATTTTTTATGTTGTGACCCTGGTTCTTGTTCTCATCCTGTTTTGGTCATTGATTTCAGATCCTTCCCTCTCTTACTACCTTTTGATATGAAGCTTTCCCAACAAAGGAGCAAAGCTTGTAAATTGCTTCACAACTTTCTGTAAAGTACCTCCCAGATTCAGGTCTATTCCACCTACACCTATCATTAAACCCCAAGGTTCTTTGTTTGGTAGGGATGAGGAAGCCCTACAAGACATTCAAAATTTTCAAGAACAAATTTCCACTTCTTCAGATTCCCTCTTCATTGATTTAATTCTGAAGGTTGCAGAAGCCTTTCCTTTTCCACCTCATGGGCTGGTAGGGACAGAAGCTTCAAACCCCAATATACAACACTAACGTTTTAAAGGCTCCATTCTCTATGAGAGAAATTGACCCTAAAAATGTCCCCCCCCTTTGGAATCTTTGGCAAAACTAAAGGTAACATGCTCCTCAATGATGGAGTATACTACAACACTACTATTTGAAATGTCTATAGGCAATCTGCATGTGATGATCTATGATGTATCAAGATGATGATCTATGGCTGTTGCACATAGTAGAAAACCCTAAATTGAAGGCTCGCATGCGCATGTATGCATGCACACACACACACAAACATACACACACACATGTTATGAATATAATTTTCATTTATAACTCCCACACATACTAGTGTTTCTCACTTACACCAACGCACATTTGGGGTACAGGGGATATCATATCTTGGCTTCATAACCAAAAGTCACGGAATTTGCTTGGATCTCAAGAAGATTCAGTTCATATAGGAGTGGAAGGCTTTACAAACTGCTCAACAGATCAGGTCCTTTGTGGATCTTTACCAAGCCTAGAGTAGACACAAGCAGCAGTTATTGACAAGTCACTTGAGGCATTCCATGCTCTCAAGAAGTTGGCATCTGAGGCGCCACTTCTAAAGCTTACCTCTTGGCAGCAGATTTTCAAGGTGATTACTAATGCAAGTAACATTGCCATTGTAGCACTAGTCTAGCATAGAAGTTATATAGAGTGTAGGGCAACTACTCGATCTACGAAAAGGAGTTGTTTGCTGTCATCTCATTCCTTAAAGCATTGGAAGCAGTACCAGTAGCATAATACAGTAAGAAGTTAGATAGAGCGTAGCGCAACTAATTAGAAAAGGAGTTTTTTGCTACCATCTAAATCCTTAAAGCATTGGAAGCATTTCCTTTATGGGCAAGAGTTCATGGTCAAGACCTATCATCAGGCACCGGCGTAGTTATAGACCATGCCTAGCACCAATTGGAGTGATTGACATGCCTAATGGAGCCAGGTCTTCTAGCAATTTGGCAGCATTATACAGTACCTTCCCAAGAAGCACAATCCCATGGTTGAAGCTCTTAGCCAAAAGTCCGCCACAGTACAAACAATTATAGCCACCACAATTTTGAAGATTCAAGGAGTGGACTTTGACAGCATGAAGGCTGAGTACCATGACTCTCACAAGTTTGGGACTCAATACATGCTTTTATTGGCTAGAAAGCCTAACCATTATAGTATACATGATGGATGGCTACTCTATAAGGGGTGCCTTTGCATTACATCAACTCCTTGTCAGTCCTTAGAGCAAGAGTTCTTCACGATGCACATGACTTGTTTGTTGGGGGTCATTGGGGCATCAATAGTACTTTGGAGAAGCTTGAATTCCATTTCCATTGGCCACGCATGAGGAGAGGTGTATTAAAGTATGTGCAAAGATGTTAGGCATGTAAGAAGTAAAAAGTTCTCATCATAAGGCAGCAGGACTTCTACAGCCATTGCCCATTCCAGATGGTCCTTTCCAAGACATCTCAATGGATTTTGTTGGTCCGCTATTTGCATCTCATCCTACCAGGAATGTACCATGTGCTTCACCATAGTGAACATGTTTAGTAAGCTTGTGATGCTTATTCCTTGCAAGCACACAGTCACAGAAAAGGAGGTTTCTCACCTCTTCATATGGTTTTGCTATCCCATTGCTGGTCTACCTAACACCATCACTTCAGATTGGGATGCTAAGTTTACATCCCAATTTTGGAAGGCACTATTTGCAAACTTTGATACCCGTTTATAGTTTTGTAGTGCTTTCCACCCATTAAAATATGGGCAAACATAGATTTATAATCAGTTAGCTTTTGATATATTGAAGGCTTAATGAAATGATCAGCAGAATTGGTGGGATTACCATTTTCCTTTACTTCAAGCTATTTTGAATGATTCGGTACCCATTTACAGTTTTCTAGTGCTTTCCACCCATAAATAGATGGGCGGACATAGATTTATAATCAATTAGCTTTTGATGTATTGAAGGCTTACTAATGGAAGCTATTTTGAATGGTTCTTTTTCATCTAGTATCAATTGTACTCCTTATGAAGCAACATTTGGTAAACGGTTCTCTTCACTCTTGACTAGATCTATTTCACCATCTCTTGAGGCCAACTGTATGGTTGAGTCTTATTCAAAAATCACGGAGTCACTAAAGGACTGCATAACCAAAGCACAAGAGGCCTACACTCAATAGGCCAACAAGTCTCGTAGAGTAGTACAATATGCAGTGGGAGATTGGGTTTATCATGAAGCTTGCATGCGTGGGCACGTGTGCACACACACATGTTATGAATATAATTTTTATTTATAATCCCCACACATACTGGAGTTTTTCACTTAGAATTGGATGTTGTCAGCATGGCACTTATTTGAGTCTATTATCAATATATGGCATATAATACTTAACCAATTGAAAAATTATCAAAAGCTAAAATTGTATGTGCTACTATTGAATCTCTCTCTTTTTCTATCTATAGATTCATATGATGTGGCTAATTGATGTTCCCTCTTTCAAGCCATGTATGATTGTAGACACATTGGTTGTCAATGTCGTCTGCTTTCTCACTCTTCAAGCTTGGTAAAATGATTATTTACACCTCTATACATAGGTTACGTGTAGATAAAAAATTTGTGCTTGTGATCTTCTCTCAAGCTGATACCTTATATTTGAGGCTTAAAAGGTAATTCAATGGTTTTTCCATTGCTTATGCGGGATTTCTTAAGAAAAGGCAAACGCCTACCAGTTTTTTTAAGGTTTTTTGTCATAAGAAAAAACTACAAGGCATGTGCCTACCAACTTTTTTAAGGTTTTCTCTCATAAACAAAAACTACAAACATGAATTAAACTTTTATGTTAGCAATTATATGTGCAAAAAACCATTGAATTACCTTTTAAGCCTCAAATATAAGGTATCAGCTTGAGAAAAAGTCACAAGCTTATAGACAAAGTTTGAATCTACATGTAACCTATGTATAGAGGTGTTGAGAAAGTAGAAGACATTGACAACCAAAGTGTTTGCAATCATGCACGGCTTGAAAGAGGGAACATCAAACAATCGCAACATGTGAATCTAGAGATAGAAAAAGAGAGAGATTGAGTAGTAGCATATACAATTTTAGCTTTTGATAATTGTTCAAGTGGTTAAATATCATATGCCATATATTGATAATAGACTCAAATAAGTGCCATGCTGACAACGTCCAATTCTAAGTGAAAAACTTGAGTATGTGTGGGAGTTATAAATGAAAATTATATTCATAACATGTGTGTGTGCACACGTGCACACACATGCAAGCTTCATGATAAACCCAATCTCCTGCTGCATATTCTATTGCTCAATCAGACTTGTTGGCCTGTCGAGTGTAGGCCTCTTGTGCTTTGGTTATGCGGTTCTTAACTAACTCCATGATTTTTTGAATAAGACTCAACCATGCGGTTGGCCTCAAGAGATGGTGAAACATGTCTAGTCAAGAGTGAAGAGAACCGTTTACCAAATGTTACTTCATAAGGAATACAACTGATACTGGATGAAAAAGAATCATTCAATATAGCTTGAACTAAGGGAAAATGGTGTTCCCATCGATTGTGCTAATCATTACAGTAAGCCTTCAATACATCAAAAGCTAACTCATTATAAATCTATGTTTGCCTATCTGTTTATGGGTGGAAAGCACAAGAAAACTGTAAACAGGTACCAAATCATTCAGAATAGCCTAAACTAAGGCAAGGCAAATGGTGTTCCCACCAATTCTGTTGATCTCTGCCATGGGATTGTGTGTCCTGGGAAGGTAATCTATCATGCCGCCAAACTGCTGGAAGACGTGGATCCATTAAGCATGTCAATCACTCCAATTGGCGCTAGGCATGGTCTATAACCACTTGAGTGCATGATGATTGGTCTTGAACATGAACTCTCACCCATAAAGGAAATGCTTCCAATGCTTGAGGGATGAGATAACAACGAACAACTCCTTGTCGTAGACCAAGTAGTTGCGCTAGGCACTATCTAACTTCTTACTGTAGTATGCCACTGGTCTGGTATCCCACTAGAGTACTGGTCTAATGGCAATGTTACTGGCATCAGTAATCACCTTGAAATGCTCTTGCCAAGAGGCAAGCTTCAAAATTGGTGCCTTGAAATGTGTGTTGAGTTGTCCTTCTTCATGACAAAGAGGATAGGTGCTGCGAATGGCAATGACAACGGTCAAATAAATCTAGCTCAAAGTAGATCTGCCAACTATGCTTCTAGTTCACCTTCCAATGCTTTAGACTAGCGGTAAGGGAACTAACTGGGTGGTTGTGCACCAGGAATCAACTCTATGTGATGATCCTCCAATCTTGAAGAAGGAAGCTATGAAGGAAGGTCGTCTCTCATCATGAGGTGCTGATATTTGTCTACCAATGCCTTCATCCTAGGTTCCATCTCTAGCTCTACTGCTACCTATGAATCCAAAGTCGATCCAACCTGGGAAATGTTGTGTATGACTCTGGTGGGCAGACACGAATGTACGTCAACAATGCACAATTTGGGCCCTTACCAAGTGCCTTGTGTGCCTGAAGGTGTGATATCAAGGGAATACCCTATAGGCGTCTGTCATACAAGATGGTAGTTGGGGTAGATACTCCTTCATGAAGAAAGTAGCTGACTTAGTGTACAACATTGGCGTGTGAAACTCTAGCCATGGGTTACCCAAAATCATGTCACAACCTGTCAATGGTGAAACAAGAAAATCTTGCTCAAATATGGCCTGCTAATTTTAGAATTGAACTTGCTCGTTGATCTGATGCTTGGTGTGAAACCATCAGCATCCCAACTAAAAAGGGCTAAGGGTGCACTTTAAAGTGAGGGCTAACTGTGGAGAAATTAAATCCTCTGAACTACCGATATCAAAGAGTACCATAAACTACTAGCCTTGTGTTGAGCTAAGGGCGTGAAGCAAACCTGATGGTATGGTGTCGCCCTTCTGCTTATCCTCAAAATGCACTTGGGGAGATTGCAAACCTGGGACTTGATGGAATACTACACTTGCTGATGGAGCGAGTGGTATAGGAGTTGTGGTAGCCATTGTAACTGTGGATGTAGAAGCAACTTTGCTAGGGCGTCCAGCCTCTAGCTCTACCTCCTATGCCTTGGGAGAAGCCTCATCCATGGTTTCTTCCCAATCACCCTCTTTGATAGGAGGAAGTCTTTGCTGCTTTGCAATGGTAACCAAAGAGGGTATAGACCGTGCACTCAAAGGCATTACCATGCAAACCTCGAAACCCGGATGGGGTAGATCGAGCACATGAAGATACACCAAACCAAGAGGAGAACCTAGGTGGGTTAGACCGAGCATACGGAGAGACCACAAAGCAAACTCGGGGACCCATACGTAGCCAGACGGGTTGGACCGTGCAACGAAAGGCAGCACCAAGCAAAGCCGGGGACCCGGTTGGTGTGGACCGTGCACCAAAGATATAATAAGAAATCAACACAAGTGATCTAGGGGGACTCAAGTGGTAGCAAATACACGGCTAGACCCAAAATCAAGACCAAGAAAAGGCCGGCGGGGGGAAGGCCGTGCACGCTCCCAAGTTTCAGGAATGCGAGTGATGCTAAACTATGAGGCTTCTAAACGCACCCTTTATTTCGGGGATCGAGAGGTGGGCATCAAGAGTGCTGCGGCTATTTTCATGAGAATAATGGCCTAGTTTTTAAAAAAGCTGGTAGGCGTTTGCCTTTTCTTAAGAAATCCCACATAAGCAATGGCTGCAAGGCGCAAGTATAAAAAGTGAGAGCGGAGGCTGGCTTTCCCGTCCCTGCGCTTGGGGCAATGACACAGTTTGTGAGGGTTTCCCGAGACGCGTCAATTGCTGGTTGAAAGCTATATCCAATCCCCCTCCCTGGTCCTCTTGGGCCGCGGAGAATTTTTGGCAAATCCGCCCTCGCGCAGGTCTTACACAATCTCTGAATTCAAAATCAACGTACTCATATCCTGCTTCTCTCTCTCTCTCTCTCTCTCTCTCTCTCTCTCTCTCTCGGTTGTGCTTTTGCATGGACCTGAATGTTTGTGTGGCGAGATCATAGATGGTTGGAAGCAGAAGCTCACTTCTGACGTGCTTTTTCAGGATCGAATGAGTGAGTCGCGCCATCCAAGGATTTGGTTCTGTGGATTGGCCGAAGAAACCATGAGGTATCTAGGTCCTCCATCATTAGTTGCAGCCTTCAAGGTCAAAGTATGTATAATTCTAAAAGCCATGGTGAATGGTGAGATTGAGGTTGATGCGTTGCCTTACTTAAGTAATGTAAAGGTACACTCCAACCCTTGCAACTATGGGTTCTTTTGATATAGGTACATGGCTCTCGTCAAGAGAGAAACCGAGGGTACCGTATTCCTACCTAAGTAGAGTGCTTAACATGGCTCTTGTCAAGAGAGAAACCGAGGGTACCGTATTCCTACCTAAGTAGAGTGCTTAACATTATACAGGCACATCTACAATCGAGGCACTGTAGACGACACCTGGCCCGGGCCTTCCCAAGAGCAGTATGCTTCACGATTCGGTACACTATATGTTAGTGGCCACAATAGTAGGAATGCAATGCACTGACAGCTAGAAAGAAGAGTTTTCAAGTTTGGCAAAGGGGCACTCCAAGGATGCTCTAAAAGCATGGCAAAAATGGTAGTTTTCTTCAAAGAAAATAAATCTTGAAGCTCTTCGAGAACTGCGAGCCGCCACGTGGAAGATTAGTAGCCTTGCAAAATCCCACATACCAAATGATAACATTCAAAGTATGGGCTAGTATATATACCAAAGTGAGGTATTCTACACACTATCATGGGATCTCACACCCTCTCCTCTACCTCTCCCTCATAATGGCGTCCGCGTTGCTTTTGAAGCTGATCAACAACCTATAGGCTGCAACAATCAAAGACCTTGACCATGTACACGGTGAAAACAATGAACGTTGGTTTGATCATGAGGAAATCTACAATGAAGATCAATAGGAAATTATTTGGGACAATCCACCAGACTACTACAACTTATTACAAGATACAAATAGTGAAGCAAGAAAATATGATGTTGAGCTTGACATGGCCGATGAAGAAATGAAGCTTGCACACAACTCAATCAATCAAGGGCCTCAAGGTCATATTGCTATACACCTTTAAGCGGAGTGAAGCTCATCAACGAGTTGCACTCAAAGACCTTAACCAAGTACATGATGAGAACTCACTCTCAAATAATGAAACTTGGTTTGATCATGAGAAAACTTGACAAAGTTACCAATACTTACTTCACCATACAATAACAATCTACCGTGGCCTTATCCTAGGACTATAAAAGACCACGGACACCCAAACATTTGCAACGGCGCATGCCCACCCAGCCTAAAATAATTAGATGCCAAGATCTCAAGTCTCTCTCTCTCTCTCTCTCTCTCTCTCTCTCTCTCTCTCTCTCTCTCTCTCTCTCTAGGTATTACATTAAAATTTTATCATGTTTATGAGGTGATCTAGGACGAATGATGGAACATCATTAATTTACAAGACATTTTGGAGAAGCACTATACTAACAATTTTGGGAAAGATAGAATGAGACTACTAAATTTAGAAAAAGATAAATAGCCTTCTGAAGGTTGGATTAATAGGAGAGGTAGATAGTAGTGACTAGTGATTTTAGTGGTTGTCGAAAATAAAAATGGTAAGCTAAAGGTTTGTGTAAATGATAGATTGTTGAATGCCAAAACAATCACATATCCCTTTACATTTTCATTCACTTATATGATGTTGGAACAAATAGAAAGTCATGAGTTGAAGATTCCACATGAAAATAGAGAGAAAAACACTTCCATTACTAAATGAGGTGCATTCATGTATCTGGTGATATGATGCCATTCGGGTTGTATAATGTTCTAGAAACATTTCATAGATGTGTGATGAAAATCTTCTCAGATTTCTTGCACAAACTTTTGGCTATCTTTGTTGATGACTTCACATTCTATTCCACTAAAGAGAAGGATATATTATTTTTAAGAATGGCATTTCAAAGATGCAGAGAAAAGAGGGTCTCCTTTAATATATTTAAATTCATATTTTGTGTTTGGAAAGGGCAATTACTAGGGCATATTATGTCTAAGGCTAGCATAGAGATGGCTAATAATAACATGAAAGTCATTCTTGAATCAAAGGTGCAAAAATGTCTAGCATAAATTCTAGCCATAGTGATATACGAACAAAATGGTATGGATTTGGTACATGTTGTATGAAATGTGGCTGCAATTGTAAACAAAAAATGTACATGGAATTAAAATGACAAGGAACATGCATATATATCTACTGATTATAAGACAAAACTAAAAATTACATTAAGCGTGAGATTAGTACACCTATCTTTGTGAAGGAGGTTTCCAAAAAATAAAAATCAAATAAATGAATCCTAAAAAAATAGTAAATTGAAAAATTAATCATCTCTCTATCCGTGTTTTTGTACCCACAAAATCCTACATTAATTGAGCAAATGGTTAGTGAAGTTCCCTTCAGCTAAGAGAGGATATACATATAAATACAAGAAACAAAGCCAACATCATTTTTTCTCTAGTTCAAAAAACACCCTAACCTTACATACATGAAAGAAAAAATATGAGAGAGAGAGAGAGAGAGAGAGAGAGAGAGATATAGAGAGAGAGAGAGCTCCCTTATCAAACTTCGTGATCAAGGTACATATGGGTGTGTGTGTGTGTGTGTAATTTTGTAACTATGTGCTAAATAAATTAAAATAAATAATAAATAAATAATGTAAAGTTACACGTGAATCATTTATGTATATAACTTTACCTACATACAAATATTTATTCGTGTTTGTATATATCATGTGTTTGTATATATTTACCTAAAAATATGAATAGATATTCATAAACATTAACAAATAGTTTGTAAATAAAAACCTAAAAATATGGTAGAAAGAAGTATCATGTGTTTGTTTTAAATGTACACTCACATATTTAAATTACTATTATTAGATTTGTGTGTAGGTGTTAGTGTTTGTGTTTCACACATGTACATACAATAACATGTGTTATATGTACATGTATGTATGTCTATATATGTACATATATAGACATACATACACTCTCACGCCCTCTCCTCACACACTCTCACGCCCTCTCCTCTTGCTCTTTCAAAAGCCCTCTTCTCCTGCTCTCCTTCTCTCCAGTGCGCTCTCTCTACTCTCCAGCAGTTAAACGCATTTCTAACGCTTATCTTTCTTGATAAATTTGAATTCTTAACACTTAATTTTAAATAAGTTTTTTTTTTTTTTGTAATCTATTTTCTATTTTACTGTAATCTATTTTCTATTCTATCAATGTAATCTATTCACACCGGAGCACAACATATCTTAGTTGCTCTCTCTCTCTCTCTCTCTCTCTCTCTCTCTCTCTCTCTCTCTCTCTCTCTCTCTCTCTCTCTCTCTCACTCTCT
>JAODKW010195232.1:0-10944 GCA_027576515.1 Dryopteris marginalis
ACATTATTAATTATTTTGTCCTCGAGGATTTGGTAAATTGTAAGCTTGCCCGACTTAGTAGTTAGTGGCCTATATAAAGACCTCCCCTACACTTGTGTTATTCGTTGTATGCACTTGTGTCTACTACTAACGCATCCTACTGGAGTACTTGTGTGCCATTGTAATCATCGTGCTACTTTAATCAAAGGGTTGCTTTGTCTTTCCTCCTATTGTTTTCTGTCTCTTTCTCTTGTCCTCTCCATTTCTCTCATGCTTCCCCTATGCAATTCTATCAGTAACCACCTTGAATCTCGCGGGTCTTTCTTGAAAATCACTTGTTCATAATGCTCTGGTAGCACAATGGTGTCTCTTTAGTTTTTCCATATCTTAGTAGAGTCCACTTGAACAAAACCACTTTGGTCCCTACTAACACTCAAATTTGGCCCTCTGGCTACCACTTTGAAGCAGTTAACATAAAAAATGAACATATGGAACTTTCTATATCCAACCTCAATAATGTCTTGTATGGTTCCGTAATAATCTAGCACACCAACTTCTTGATTTCACTTGCACTCGATCGACTTTCTTGTACGAAATTAGCTCTTACCCCGCAATCAAAAGTGGTTCTCTTCTTATTCTATTCGCTCCACTCGAAATTGAAGCTCGTATGACGAAAGCGCACCAAATTTGTGATACTACAAGGATTCAAAATTTAAATGACATATATATATATAGCTTTTATAGCTTTTGTATAGATACATAAATAGATAGATGTATATATGTATACTATGAAAGAGTTAAAAGGGGAAAATACCACCCAGAGTACCATTGATGAGGTTCTGTAGCAAGTGGAGGAGCAGCCGAAGTGAGCTGCAGAGTCAGCTGAGAGTGGTCAGGTGCCATTGGTTTATTAAAGAAGCAAGGAGAGGCCTCCAAGAACATGTGTACGTCATAGCTATGAACCTGGCACTACGGGAAAAAATGGGCTACCTGTGGGACTTGGGACAAGAAGAATTCATGGTGAGAGAAATGATGACACTGCACCAAGATGACCCACATTGACTGGCCATGCAATGGAGGTGAAGATGGTTGAATTTGGAGCAAAATTACTTTTTAGCGAAAATTGGATTTTTAGTCAATTTTAGGCAGTTAAATCACTCCTTTTTACATTATTTGGCGGCTGTAGTTTGTCTGTATGTATGCTCGGTATTTACAGAGTTTGTATGGTGTGATTGCGCTAGTTGACATGATCCATTGTGACTGTCGGTTGAAATCCGGGTAAATTTCGATTAGCATTCCTAGCATTAAAATCCCCCATGATTTTCCATCCACCTCTAATTCATATTTCCTTTTTTCTCTAGCATCTTTTATTTCAAGCATGACTTTTCCCATATGAGCCAATTGATTCAGGGTTAGGTCATCCCTTAACAATATACCTTTCGCTGCGTACATATAGGCATACATCCAACTCTCGGTTACCATGGCATACATTTGTGTGTGCATCCACAACCTTTTCAATGTTGATCCATATCACACTGTGTTTGCCCCCCTTTTTCACCTGCCTCTGGTGACTTTTTGTATCCTCACATCTTTGAGAGAGAGAGAGAGAGAGAGCATTATCAATGATCACCAGTTGCAGCGATTATTGCGAGCATAAGATCATGCCAATGCAAGCCTCGAGCAAGTGTAGATTATGATAAGATTAATGTAGTGCAGGGCTCATGCACATTGGATTTATGCTCTACTTTCAATGAATGATTACTCTTAAAAAGTAGGGGAAGGGAAATTTATCCAACTGATAAACATACCATACAGGTTTACAAAAACTCATTATGTTTTACCTTTTTTGATTTGTGACAGTTTGCAGCTTTGGAAGTCGAGCTAAACAATGACGCTTCTGCAAGTATCAACAATGAGTTCCGTATTGCTTAACATTACAAGAGGGCATTCTATCAGCTTAACTTCTAAAAGATTTTCTTTCATTTTACAATTGTAAGAGGGCATCATTCTTGATGGGCGTTTTCCATTACGAGCCGTAGTCCTTTCTAATCGGCTATTGACTAAATTTTAATAATTAAGTTTGCGCTCACATACAACACCATTTTAGTTCACATCGATTGCCCAAGCTTCTTTTCTTGTTGGCCAAGTCCATGTCATGCACATGTTTAAGAAGTTTTGGAATAGAATGCACTTGGCACTTCAAGTTCTTAACATTTTTGCTAGGGTCAAAAGTTAATTTTTTATATTGAAACTTTCGGTACGGTAGACCCTAGGTCTAGCTATTAATGGAAGATTGTTGAGTTGTCCTCGAAGAGAAATTGCATGCATGGTTGAATCTTGCTCATAAAGGCATGTGAGCTTAGTATTGGGGCACTCCAACGTAGACATTGGCAATGAAATTTGAAATGCACCGAGGTGTGACTTGGCATCCAACCCTCGAGTTATGTCATGCACTTTTGGGTCGAGAACATCTTTTCCATGCCCTTGTTATAATATTTGTGTGGTCATCCACATTGGCATCCTTAGCTTCTCAACTAAGGCACAATGGCCAAATCAATTTTGCATCCATGCAGAATGTATTTTAATTCAAGTTACATGTACAACAAGTTTGCCTTCATTGCCCCTTGCAAACAAGGCTAATGTCAATGGTGGTGAAGCTTAGACTTAGTAATCAAAATATTATTTTGCTCATTAATTTTTTTTACATTTTGTAACAACTTGACTTGTTTAGGGAGGGTGCAAATTCTTTGTTTTTTCAAAGGAAATAAAAAATAGAAGCTTTTACAAACTTTGATGATGCACGTGCACAACTTCTTTTCTCCTCATGAACACTTGTCTCCAAGAATCATGAACAAGCTTTGCATTGTGATATCAAACACACAAAAATGATGCCATGTGGTGCCTAGGATATGAAGCAATGTATAAGCAAAAGTTGTATGTCTATTGCCATAGACTTTTAGTAGTAAAGTGTGAACACACTTAAGATCGCTTGGGTACTTTTTTCCTTGTTAGGAGGTTTTCCTTTGACCATGTACTTATACCTAGTGTGTAATTTTCTAGGGTTCACACATTTATTAGAATAAACTATCATCTTGTAGTGTGCTCTCAAGCTTCTTCTTTGAGTGTAAGGTATTCATTGCTGAAACTTGAACCCTAATTTCAACTAGTAGTATTAGAGTAGACTTCTTCACCTTGAGCAAAGCTGCCTTCATCCTCCTTGAGCAGGTCTTTCTTCATCACCTTGAGTAGCCCTTTTAGGAACGTTGTATTGCAAAGTAAACAACTTATTCGATACTTTTGGCCGTTTTGGGCACGTTTTGGGGGTCGTTAGCATGCTGTAAGGTTTTTGTATGGCTTTCCAAAGCTCCTGACTAATTTTATTTTATAAAAATTACTATACTAGGATTGTGTGTGCACCCGTAGGTTTACTTGGTGCATTTGTTGTACCTTGTCAAGTCATTTGGTGTGATCATTACAGGTTATCGACAATGTCTGATAACAATGATCTATTTTGTATGTTGGCCGTTGAGGATAAACATGATGACACTAATTATTCATTGCGGGCATACATGACGCGATATGTACTTGTTGCAAAGGATATATGGAATGTAGCATGTGGAAGTGAGGTTAGACTTGTTTCCCGTGCAAAAACTAATGCTATAAGTCACGATGGTACAATACATATTGTAAAAAAATTGTTTTCTATTGGAATTTCACCTCCTCCATTACTGAATAAAGGACAAAGGATGGTAAAGCTTCTTTGTCTGTTGGCAAAATATCATTCCACACATTTGTGGATGCAAATCTATGAGGGATGCATGGGATACTCTCGTCACATTGTATCAATCCCACAATAAGGCACACGTTTCTTACCTACATAAGCAGCTAGATAAAGAGCACATGGATGAAGGACAATCTATGGATGGTTTCTTGACAAAGATTAAAGATTGGCAAGAGAAGCTTATTGCTACTGGAGAGATTATTCATGGCAGTTCACTTGTGCATATGGTTACCCATTTCTTATAAGATTTTCTCAGACTTATGATAAAGGGAATTCATATGCTTCACATTTTGATGAGTTTTTTTCAGTGCTCTTGCAAGAACAGTGGTTCAGGTAAAACAAAGTTCAATTGTATGGAGGAGATCAAGCCTTTTTATCTAATCAAAGGGCTAATGCCAAAGGCTCTTTGAATAGATTTCTTTAATGCAAAGGATAGTGATAGGAAAGTGGAAAATCCAAAGTAGAAAGGCAAATGTAAGTACTACAAAAAGCCAGGTCATCACATTAGTGAATGCAAGAAATTTAAGGAGAAGGAAGCAAAGAATAAAGATTTTGGCATAGAACAACATCAAAGGTTGATTCTGCTAGCTATGTACAAGATACAGAATGGGCATTTACTGTACGTTGCATCTATGATCCATTCTCTTCTGATGTATATATGTCAGTTGCATAGACTCTCATGTATGATAATTTGCTTTCTTTCCTCTCTATGTATAAGCCTCACTCTATGCCTCTCTCTTGGCTACAAAATGAGTTCATGGCCTCAATTTTATCCACATAAGTAAAATATAAACTCATCTATCTCAAAAAATCAAGTGAAAGAACTATAGTATCTTGGCCTTGTGCTAATAACTCCTCTTATTCTATTAAAGGATTTCAAATATTATGTTGATTGTTGCAAATGGTGGTAATGTTGCACTTTCAAATGCATTTTATGTACCAAGAATTACAAAGAGATTGTTGTCTATTTTTATTTTACAAAAGTAGATTTTGGTGGTAAAATTCCATGATGACATATGTATAGTTCATGATCTCAGCCATGGTGGGTTGTACAAACTTAATGTATATGAGAAAATTGTGTATGCAACATGTTCAATTGATGATACTCATGCTATGTATAATGCGAAGTTGTGGCATGTACGCTTGGGCATTTGAAATTTAACAATTTATTGTGCTTGCATAAGCATAATATGGTGGTTCACATCTTGAGACCCCTTCTAAACATGTATATGAAGGGGTGCATCTTAGGAAAAATGTAGGGATTATTATTTCACAACGATGGATTATTGAGAGCTATTTGCATATTGTAGCTTTTGCATAGTGATGTATGTGGTCTATAAGGATATTGCCCTTTGGAAAACAATTGTATTTTGTCACCTTTGGTGATGATAGGATGGGTGTATGCCTTGAAGGATAAATTGAATGTTTTTGGGTTCTTCAAAACCTTCCTTATTATGGCTGATAGTCTCTCTAGATGTAAAAGGGATATGATCCACTCTAGTCAAGGATTTCAATGCGCTTTTGGCTGAATATGGAGTAAAACACTAATGTACCGTGCCCTATACACCTTAGAAAAATGGTGTAGCGCGGAGGAAAATCATGTCAAGATAGTTTTTTTACAAAAGTAGTTCTAGGTGAGCACTTTTTAGAACCAAGCAAATAGATTCTAAAAAGATACTTATGCTTAACTAAAAGTAGGCTCCCACTATGGGTTATCTTGGGGAGATTTCAGACACAAGAACCTTGATCTCCCGCATTTCCTCTCTACCTCCCTTGGTGGCATGTCCACTTACCTTCCATCCTATGCCTAGCCTTGCTTCTCCACTTGTACTCTTTCACCCACCCCCATCTACCTCTCTGCTTCTATCCCCATACTACTGTTAGCCTAGCCCTTTCTCCTCCATTATCCCCCTTCCACCCACTAGCGTATCTCTCCCCTCCTTACCCTTCCCCTCTCCCTCACACTCAACCATAACCTAGTTTATATCCATATCCTATCTCCCATACCAACCTCTCCACCTTTCCCCTACAACCCATCCCCTTTGTTCCCCTCTTCCCTCTCCATCAACTAGATCTTTGTGTTCTCTACACCATCTTGTTTCCATGTCCTTAAATTCTTACTCTTTCACCTCCCTCCATCTACCTCTATGATTTTGTCCGCATAGTATTGTTAGCTTAGCCCTTTTCCCTCCATTATCCCCCTTCCACCCACCCCTCTCCCTCACACTTAACCGTAACCTGATTCTTATCCTTATCCTCTCTCCCATCCCAACCTCTCCACCTTTCCCCTGCAACCCATCGTTGGGAAATATCAAACAATATCCATCATGTGGGAAGCCACTCTAGTAGGCACACACACACACCTCACCTTTAGTCTAAAAGGGAGGACTACTTTTAGGCTTCATGCAGACAACCTCTAAAGGCTATACATATGTACATGGTCATTTGATAAACATAACATACACATTTTGAGTCTATTGTCGTGCTCTTCTTAGTTTTTACCTCTTCCTCTCTCTACTCTCTAATTAACACTAATCATGCTTGTTAATCTAGTATTTGATCCTTCGTAGAAGCAACAATTGGTATCAAAGCTTAGTTAGCTTTAGTGTTAGTAATTAGATTCTACAATCAATTTCAATTTTCATTGAGTATTATGTTAATTAACTGCTAATTAATTTTGCTAATCGGACACGTTAATTCATCAAAATCAAGAGCTTGGATTTTTGTTTTTCTCAATCGAACTCTATCGATCTTCTTCTCACAGCCAAGCGCATCTACTACTCATCTCAGATTTTCACGCAAGGCTGTTTCAAGAATCGACGGCTGTTGTTGTTTTCGTGCAATGCCATCGCTATCACGACTGTGGTATATTTTTTAAGCTTTATTAACTTGCAATAAGGCTTTACTATAGTCTTTGCTTTAAGGCCTATCAACTACCAGCAATGCTCCACGTTTCAAACGGTATAAGCTTTGGTTTCCAGTATACGTGGCTGCACTGAGATTGCCATGCCAGCCTGATTAAGGAACCTACGCTGGTTGTTTTTTTTTTTCATGCCTTTCTCCATCGCTAGCTGTTCGTCATGTTGAAGCTTTTAAAAGCTTTATTAAATAAAGTTTTTAATTAAGTGCCTCAAGCTATCGTTCCCATAGAGTGGTTCCCGCATTCACGCATTCAGAGGATTTCATGCCACCATTGACTTGATAATACCTTGTTCATGCACTACAAGAAGTTCTAAGCACAAATCATCTCAAGGCTAATTGTAGTCCAAATTTATCAAAAGCCCCAATTCCCACGAGTCAAGCTCCAAGTAGCTTGCAAGGGTTAACTCTCTTGGGAGATTCTCTGACTGGCACATGCTAGCAAAATCCAAGAGTTCAACCAATTCTGAGAGGAGGTGCTCATAGAAGCTATGACTTCGGCAAGAAGTCAAGAACTATAGCATTGGAGTACGAATCTTGAGATTTCAAAGCTTATTTCAAGACATCGTCGTCAAAGCTTCAAGTTTCTCAAACACAGTTACACATGTCAATTTGTCAGTCAATCAAAAATTGTCCATCTTTATAAAAGGGATAGACACTGGCCTCTACATGAGAGCTAAGGCCCCCTTCATTTTTTTTTTCATACAAAACATAGCATCATACTATTGTATCTTCCTAAGCCATTAGCCCAAACTAGCATTGACATTACAAGATACTTGTATAATCATAACTAGTCAAGCTATAAGCCATGGGGAACAATTCAGATGATATCAACCTAACCACATACATCTCTAGACTACTAATGCAATACCATGCTTTATGTGTAGCCCATGAGCCATCACATACGGGGGGGATGAGTGAAAATCCTACACCTAATTAAGTGGACGTCATCATAGATGGATATCACTTGATGGGGGGGATTGTTGGAAAATATCAAACAATATGGCATCATGTGGGAAGCCACTCTAGTAGGCACACACACACACCTCACCTTTAATCTAAAAGGGAGAACCATTTTTAGGCTTCATGTATCTTTTTCAGATATAATTGGTTTTTTTTTTTAGCTTATCTATATTTTTTTGTAAAATGCAAGTGTTGATCATGTTTGCCAATGGTAATGATTAGCGTAGTTGATACATAACTAGAATATATGGCTTGTGTAATGTGATTATCAAAAAAAGGGATGATATTTGCATCCTTATGTGATTAAATAGGCAAGCAATTTAGCATACAATAACCTAAATTAATCACTACTTAATGCTAATTCTCAAACCCATAAGCTATTCCAAGCTCACTCAAGCATCTATGGAGAAAGAAGCTCAGGTCATCCACTTCAAACAAGCATGCTAACTACACATACAAGCACACAAAGAGAAGACTTAAGCTACATCAATACACATACAAGATTAGCAAGAAGACATAATGACAAAGAGAGAGTGAAGATTTATTTCATTAAGCATAGGCTTCAAGCATAGAGTAGCTTGAGCGTTGAATACATTACAATGAAGGAGATGAGTAGGATGATGCTATAGTAAACAATGACACACAATACTTGATATATTTTCCTCTAGGAACAAATGCCATTAGTACCAAGTGGAAAAATAAAGTTTAAAGCTGATGATAACATTGAATGCTACAAATGGTTATCCTCAAGAAAATGGAATTGACTATGATGAGACTTTTGCACCCACTTGTTGCATGACTACAATACAATGTATGTTAGCATTGGCAGCACATCATGGATGGAATGTACATTAGTTAAATATTAAAATTTATTTTTTGAATGGGGATTTGGATGAGGAGGTCTATGTATTGTAGCCTCATGTTTTTTTCTCAAAAAGAGTAGGAAGCTAAAGTTTGTGTTATGAAGGCTTAGAGGAGACAACAAGCAATGAAGAATCATTCAAAAATGAAGTTCAAAAAGGTGGACTAAGGAGTCAACTAGTAGCATGATAAATAATATATTAGGTTTAGCAATCTATTGTAAATCTAACTACTACTACTAAAGAACCAGGCATACAACATGAAGAAAAGATAGGGTTGGTAATGATTGATGCTTAGATAATTGATGTTGAGAAGTTTGTTGACAATACTATTCTAGTGGACCAAAAGGACTGTCATCATCAAAAGCAGGCATATGCCAATCAAAATCTTGCCTGATTTGTTTTGAAATTTTATACAATGGGTTGTGGTCTAATTTTAGGAAAGAATTAACCCATCGTGTTGCATGAAGAAAAGATAGTGCTAGTAATGATTGATGCTTAGACAATTGAAGCTGAGAATTTTGTTGAAGATAGTATTCTATTCGACCAAAAGGACTCTCATCAGAAGCCAATCAAAATATTGTCTGATTTGTTTTGAAATTTAGATAACAAGTTCTAGTCTAAATTTAAGGGTAAAATTAACCCATCGGGTGTTTCAAGTATAAAGCCTAGGCTTTACTCGCTTCAACATTTATCTTTTTTGGTACCCTTTTAACCTTAGTCAATTATTTTTGGGATGCCAAGACTAACTAGAAGTTAGGACAACTATTCACATCCTCAAGACGTGCTAGCGCTTGTTTTTATGTTCTAATAGCAATGTAATATAATAATATTATAACTTTAGCCTGTGTATTGTGTAATGTCTTGGTTCATAATTTATAAAATTTTAGTTTATTTATTTTTTATTTGGAAATATACGTCGTCATGGTGTGTTCTTCTATGCACGATGTGTGTGAGTGTGTTGAAGTTTTATCTTGAATATCGACTAAATAGTTCATTCTTTATGTTATTGTAAATGTAAAAAATGAGAATAGGTTCTTGTGTATATTTTTATTGGGGTTAAGATAAGCCTTAAAATAAGGCAATAGATATCTTGCATTGTGGCATCAAGCCACATAACATCCTTTTGGATGCCGAGTTCACAGCCAAGGTGGCCAACTTTGGCTTCACCAGGTTAGTATTTGAAACTTACTAGATTCTAAAACAGGCAAGATGCAATGTGCAACGTTGTGAACAGTAAAGACTAGGCTAAGAAAAGCTAAAGTTAACCAACTTAATTTTAATATTAAATTCTTGACTCTGAAATTTGAAGATCCTTAAAGTTTAACTTAAGTGATTAATGATACTACTAAAAATGTTTAATATTTCACGTACAAACGCACACACGTACGTGCGCGCATGCACACACACACACACACACACACACAATTTTGGCAAGGAACAAAAGCACAGTCAATGATGAAAGCAAGAGCTTGGAAACAAGAGCAGTGATACAAGGCAAAAGCGGGTGGCAGACTAATTTTGGACAATTATTATTTCTCACAAGTCAATTTTATATTTATTTCTAAATATGAGAGCCTATGATTGGGGCAAAGAGATTCCAAATTGTATCTTAAACTTTGCAAAAACTCCTTTTTTACAACAAGTGGATAGCTACCTAGCTAGTTTTGAAAACCCTAGGTATATAAATATCTATTCTAGGGATTTATATCTATTCTTTATGTCCTATCAAGTTGTTATATCCACAAGCTAAGAGAAGGTGTAACTTGGAGCTTCCATTGCTCTCCACGATTGTACTACTTATTTCCATTAATGAAGAATAAGTTTTCTCTATGTTAAGTGTTTTATTTTGATGTAATTAAATCACAGTTTTGATGCCTAGAATGGATGAAATCTTGATTTGAAAGCGTATCTCTTTTGCCTTGTTTTGAGTGATATGAAGTCTTAGGGGGTGCACCTCAAAAAATGTAATTGTATCACGTGAGTTCACTAGGAGGAGTATTTTATTTGATAAAATTTAGAAAAAATTATAGGATTACATTTATAGAGAGGTTTTTTATGGAAATTTGAAAAAAAACCGTAAGCTTCTTAAGTAAGGGGGGTCATTTTATTATCTCATAACATTTAAGTAAAGGGGTTTTTTTAATTCTATTTGAATGCAGGTGATATGGATATTTTCTTATAGGTGAACCCCCCGCGTATAAAGTAATTCCATTATGTTTCTTTGATTGATAAGAGCTGTATAAGCATGCATGCTGGCTGTGTAGCACTATTTTCATGTTTTAATAGGGTGCCTCAATGAAATGTAGGTTTCATGTTTGCCCTTGAAGGGTGATACGAAGGTTCCTACATGTATCCTAAATTTAAGGTGTGAACCCGACACTTCACTTTCTTGGTTTATGTTGGAAAATATCAAACAATATCCATCATGTGGGAAGCCAC
>JAODKW010196341.1:0-10942 GCA_027576515.1 Dryopteris marginalis
GAGGTAATTAGTCATTTTGTTATTTTTTATGCATAATCAAGCCTTCTCTCTCATCCTAATCTCTTCCCAAATAATAATTAAATGCTTAATTCACTTTTTATACTTAGTAAATGCTGATTTTTAACTGAAAATCAATAAATTACAGCAATATACGCCTATAGAATCAAGGATTAATTATCCCTCTCTTGTTTAAACCCATTTATATGCATGTAGAAAGGGATAATTAGTCAAAATATGATTAGTTTATACATCAATCATGCATGGTAACTCAATTTTCATGTAAAATCAAAAAATTACAGCACGATTACTTAGAATAAAAAGGGAAATTAGATGATTTTATTAGATTAAGCTAAGGATTAAAATATATATTAGAATTACTCTCTTTTTGAAGGAAAAATTATGATATTAATAATTTGCTCATTAATGATAGTGATAATTCAATTTTAGACTTATTTTCATGAAAAAAGTAATTTTTAATTAAGGATAATTAAGGAAAAATCATAAATTATAAAATTATATTTATATTTTTTGAAGAGTCTTAAATTGAGTTTTTGGGAAAATTTCCATAATTTTTGGCGTAAAAATGTTATTTTGGTCTATTTTTCTCTAAACTAGCTTGAAATGTTTAATTTAATTAATACTTTTTTGTAAACATGCAAAAAATTCAAAAAAATCAGCAAAGAATTCATAATTAGATAACATAAGTTCATTTATCTCTAACTCTTTTCAAGGTCTTTTTCATAGAGCATAGCTAGTTATATTTGTCTCTCTTTTTTTGTGTGTTAACCTTTTTTCGAGAAATGGCTCCTAGACGCACGTGAAGGGAAGTGGCCTTCCACAACGCGAGAATAAGTGAAAGTACTAGCCAACTTAGGGAATATCACATCCTCTTGTTGTGTGCTCCCAAGATTTCTCTTGGTGTGTGAGGTATTCATCCATGAAACCCTAACCCTAAACCCAATAATTGGTATCAAAGCAGGCTTCTTCACCATGAGCAAAGCCACCATCATATTCTCGCATCAGGTATTTTCTCATCTCCTTGAGGAGTCCTATTCACAAGAGCTAAATCCCTAAGAAGTGTGTTGTTTATGTAGCAAACAGAGTTTTTACGACTTTCGAGCTGTTTCGAGTGCATTTAAGGGGCCGTTCGCGTGCTGCAAGGTTTTTGCATAGCTTTTTGGAGCTATCAATTTCACTTGCTTATCACCAAGTTTGATTATTTTTTAGGGTTTTTGCTGTATTGGAGCTGTGTTTGCTCCTACAAGTTTTGATTTAGCATTTTGCTATCTTTGGTGATCGTCTTTGTGGTCATACCAAATCTGCAACCATGTTAGACAACAATGATATATTTTGTATGTTGGCCGTTGAGGAAACATTGGATGGGAAGAACTACCCATTATGGTCATATATGATGCGTCATGTATTTGTTGCAAAAGGATTGTGAAATGTAGTAATTGGGACTGAGATACGGCTTGCATCTCATGAGGAATCTGCATGTTTAGTGGAGGATGACTTAGGTTCCTCTATTTCCAGAGTAGCTCCAATTGTTATTCAAGTCACATAAGAACAAAGAAGGAGGGATGGTAAAGATGTGCAGGCACATACTTTGCTTGCATTGTCTATCAAACATGGTATTATACCTCATATTTGCTCATGTAGAACTGCTAAGGGTCCATGAGATACACTTGCTACATTGTATCAAGTTTGCAATGAGGCCAATGTAGCATATTTGTGTAAGCAGTTAGAGTCTAAGCATATGAATGAAGGATATTCTATGGACAATTTTTTGGTCAAGATTAAAGATCTTAAGGAGCAATCGGCTGTAGTTGAGGAAACCATTCCTGACAGTTCACTTGTGCAGACCGCCGACTTAGATGGCTTACCAGATTCTTATTAGAGTTTTGATTCAACTCTTAGAATTTTGATGAAGGGCAATCCAAATGCCATAAATTTTGCAGAGTTGATGGCTATTATTTTGCAAGAAGAGCAATCTAGGCAAAACAAGTCTAACATGCGTGTTGCGGATCAAGCTTTTACGGCTGGTCAGAGAGGTAAAGCAAAGGCATCTACAAATAGTAAATCAAATCCTACATCTTCCAACACTAGTAAATCATAGAAGGATGGTGATAAGCAAAAGAAGAAAGGCAAGTGTAACTATTGCAGGGAACCAGGTCATTTTGTTAAGGACTATCCAAAGTTAAAGGAGAAGGAGTCAAAGAAGAAGGAGTCAAGAATGGTTGTAGTAAATTCCTCTCCATCAGCTAATGTAGAATCTACAAATCTTGTGCAGGATGCATTCAGCGTGCAATGCTCTTATGATCCCTCATTGCAAGATGCATGTTTGACAACTACAGATTTGCATGTATGGTTCTTTGACAGTGGTGCTAGTAAGCACATTACTTCTTAGAGGGACATGTTCTCAACACTTCAGTCAGACCCTGCAAGAAATACTATCATGTATGCAAACAACTTCTCTTACCAAGTTAAAGGAGTTGGTAAAAAAATTCTTGCTGTTGCTGCTAATGGTAGCACATTCACACTTTTGGATGCTTTATATGTGCAAGGGATCAAAAAAAAAATTGATGTCATTTTCCGCACTTGACAAGAATGGTTTGGTGGTAAATTTTTCTTGCTATTGCTAATGGTAGCACATTCACACTTTTGGATGCTTTATAAGTGCCAGGGATCAAACAAAATTTGTTGTCAATTTTTGCACTTGACAAGAATGGTTTGGTGGTAAAGTTTGTATATGATAGATATATAGTTCATGATCTCAAAAATGGAAATGTAATTGTTGCATCTAGGTATTTATGTCATGGCCTTTATGGGCTGGATTCTTATGAAAAATCTGTGAATGATGCAGCATATTCTATTTCTGATGTGGAGGCAATGTCAAATGCAAAATTATGGCATGCACGCTTTGGTCATATGAATTTTAGCAGTTTGATGCATTTGCATAAAAATGATATGGTGATGTCTTTGCCAAATCTGAAAGCTCTTAAAAAACATGTATGTGAAGGGTGCATATTGGGGAAAATGCAGCGAGCATCATTTTTGAAAGATGGTTCTATTAGAGTGTTGCAACTAGTGAATAGTGATGTATGTGGTCTTATGAGGACACCATCTTTTGTATTTTGTGACCTTCATTGATAATTACTACAAGAATGCATGGGTGAATCCATTGAAGGAAAATCATAAATATTTATGTGCTTCAAATTGTTTGTGGCTATGGCTAAGAATGTATTGGGATGTAAAGTGCGCACCCTTAGTTCAAATCGAGGGGGGGAGTATATGTCTAAGGATTTTGATGCATTTTTGGCTGAGTGTGGGATAAAACACCAATGTACAGTGCCGTATACAACACAATAAAATGGTGTAGCTAAGAGAAAAAATAGGTGGGATAAAACACTAATGTATAGTGTCGTATACACCACAAAAAAATAGTGTAGCTGAGAAAAAAAATAGGTCTATCATGGAGATGTCTCAATGTATGGTCAAGAGTCAAGAATTACCACATGCATTTTGGCTTGCGGCTATTATGTGTGCCACTTATGTACTAAACAAGTGTCCCACTAAGGCATTACAGTCTATTACACCTTATGAGGCTAGGCATGGGCAAAAGCCTTCCGTTGCTCACTTGTGTGTTTTTAATTATTTGGCTTATGCTCTTGTGCCTGCACATTAACGCAGTAAGTTGGATGATAATGCTATAAAGTACATATTTGTTGGATACATTTCTAAAATCAAAGGGTATATGTTTAAGTATTCATAGACTAAAAGGATCTTGGTGAGTTGAGATGTATTGTTTGTGCAAAATACTGTGCAACCATTGCTTTCATGTACTAAGCAAACAAATGTAAGCTTACAAGACATGTATGATGCATTGTTTCCTTTGTTTAATGGTGGATAACCATATGCAGAGCCTATTGATGCTCAAGTTAAGGAAAATAATCAGCCCTTACAGGCCCACAAATGATCAATCATGTTGATGATGTGGTTGTGGATGAGGATGTGGATGATGTGGCTGATTTGCCTCCTGGTAAAAACACAATTTGTACCAAATGGGTTTGCAAGTTCAAACAGAAGCCAAAAGGTAGCATTGATTTCTACAAGGCTAGGCTTGTTGCAAAAGGGTATGCTCAAAAGAAGGATATTAAATTTGGTGAGACTTTTGCTCCCACTTGCCGTATGACCATGATATGTAGCATCATTGCATTGGCAGCTAATAATGGCTGGAATGTACATCAATTGGATATTAAGACTCCTTTTTTTAATGGTGACTTGCATGAAGAGGTCTATGGATTGCACCAGCATGGGTTTAATAAAAAATGGCAAGAAAATAAGGTGCACAAGTTGAAGAAGGCTTTATATGGATTGAAACAAGCCTCTCATGCTTGGTATGAGAAGATACATGCACACTCAACTGCACAAGGTTTTAGCAACATTCCAACTGAGAGTACACTTTATTTAAGAAAACAAGTGATATTTTTTGTCATTGTTTTGTACATTGATGACATGCTATTCATTGGGCCAAATGATGATCATATTGTTGATTATAAGGCTGAATTGAATTCAGCCTTTGAGATGCCTGACTTGGGTTTGTTGCATCATTACTTGGGCATACATTTTTTACACTGTGAGGATGAAGGTATTTCTTTATTGCAAATATCAAGACATTGCAACATAGATTTAGGCTTGAGGATTGTAAACCTTTAGCTACCCTTATGGAGACAAGTTTCCATCTTAGCATTCATGATCCCGGAGATTACTTTGATGTTGTTCTCTATCATCAAGTTGTGGGATAACTTATCTATGTATGCATTATGAGATCAAACCTTTAGTATGCAATTTCATAGGTGAGCAAATTTATGCATAGCCAAGGTGCTAAGCATTGGCAAGTATTTAAGCCCATTTTTTTCTACATGAGTGGCAACTGACACCTTGGGTTGTTTTATCCCAAGGGGGGTAATATGGAACCCTACTTGAGTGGCAAGTGGTTAAGCCCATTTTTTTCTACTTGAGTGAAAACATACAACTTGGGTTGTTTTATCTCAAGGGGTGTAATATGGCACCATACTTGCATGATTTTTTAAATTTGGATTGGGATAATTGCTATGACACAAATGTCCACTAGTGAGTGGCTTTTGCTTTCTTTTTGGGGATTCATGTATCTCATGGCTCAGCAAGAAGCAACCCATTGTGTCCACTTCTAGTTGTGAAGCTGAATACAGGGTAGCATTCACAACCATTGTTGAGTGTGTAGGACTCAGACGCCTTTTGGGTGACTTGGATGTTGGACAACAATTTTCCACTACCATCTTCACTAATGACAGTCAGAGTGCATTAGAAATTTCAAGGAACCCAGTGTTTCATGCTTGCACAAAGCACATTGAGGTGCATTCTCATTATGTCAGGAAGATACTCTCTGCAAGAGAGATCAACTTGGCTTATGTCCCAACATTGGACAACATTGCAAATCTTTTCACAAAGGTTTTCCCTCATGAGAAATTTGAAGCTTTTCACAAATCTTTGGGCTTAATCCCCTTTGTGGATTGATTGTAGTCCCCATAGGGCTGGGTACTACCCTCTACATTGTGTGCGAGCTCATGTTCACATCATCACTCCCAGGGGGGATTTGTTACCACTTTATAGTAGTGATGTGTGTGAACACACTTAGGATTTCCCAAGCACTTTTTCCCTCTTTAGGTTTTTTTCCCCCGTGCATGTACATATGCCCAACTAGGGATTCTTTATCTTTTGTACTAGCACACTTAGTGAATATCACATCTTCTTGTTGTGCTCCCAAGATTTATCTTGATGTGTGTGGTGTTCTTCCCTAAAACCCTAACCCTAAACCCAACACTTTGGAAGAAAATGTTGAAGTTATGTGACAACATGGTGACAATTAAAAATCCATGTAGCACAAGCAAAGCAAAGGTGGAATTTCAAGTGGACAAGGGTGCCATAGTTGAAGACCAGGGATGGTGGAGACATGATTAAGTTTGTGTTGGATCCAAGTAGTGATGCCATGGGCACACCAAAGGAGGTCTAAGATCTAAATTTTGAGTTCAACAAAGAAGTACTAATTATAAAAAATAGGTGGGTTTCTTCTTTCTCCATAATGGCCACAATTGCCACCACTGCTAGTTTGAGCTTCTCCACATCCATTTGATTTCTCATAATACTAAGGGTGATATTTCTCATAAGATCTACAATGTTCCTCATGTAGTTCCTCAGCCCATCATCACCAAGTGTAGCTATAAGTGCGGTAGACACAAAAGGTATTGTGATAGGCTGCATAAGAGGAATAGGTCCCCACCCTGTGGTGGTACATTCACTTGCTTCCAATTGCAATTTGGCTATGCTCATGATCAATTTTATAATATGTTTCAAGTTAAATAGCTCTAACCTAATTTCAAAAGAAGTGGTTGATGCTTTGCCATGTTTAGATATGGTTAGTGTACCACAAGCAAATCAAGCTTTGCCAAGTTCAAATGTGGTTAGTGTACCACAACTTGAAGTAACTCTTCCAAGGAGGAGATTGAGACTAGTGCACCACATGTTACAAGAGTGATTAAGGAAATTTAGGTTCTCTCAAAGCCCCAAGATCTACTACAAGAATATTTTGCCAAGTGGAAGAAGACAATTCAAGGACATGAAAAAATCAAAAGTGGAAAAAAGATGCATCATGTGCATCTATGTTCTACTTGTAGCAGGACCAGATGTGACATGTCACATGCATAGTCTACTTGGGTGCCAGGTTGACATTCTTCTTTAGCTTAGCCAGAAAGTTCAAGGAAGAATATGGCCACTTTCGAGCCTCCCTACAAGTGTTAGAAGGTTCTTAAGACATGGACCAATAGTTGGGACGGGTTTTGGACCAATATGAAGACAATTTTGAAGACTTTTATGTGGCTAAAAAGGGATGGATTCACAGTTATAGTGGTTGCTAAGACACCCAAGTGCAAGCAAGACAACTCAAGAACAAAGCAGTCATGGTTGTTTGGATCAACATCAAGTAGCTCCAACCAAGTGGAGATAAGTATGCGTGATGTTCATGCTAGTATTCAAGCATTGTAACTATTCATTTATTGATTATTCCAAGTAAGAGTAGGTTAGGTTAAGTGTATCACTCTCTTCTCCTTCTTTCTCTTCTTTAAGTTATGGGAATGTGATTTGTGGTAGTATTTTTGTTTATCATTAATCACACCAATAAACATGCTTTTGTACACAAGTAACATGTCACAAAAGATCCTCCTGACAACTTTTCCCAGGGACAGCTAACAATTACCACCATACTCAGAACAAGGTTAAGATTTTTAGCATAGAGCCTACTAGTAGGGGGCTTGTTTGCTATGGCCTTGTCCCAAAGAATGGGAAACCATATTGTAACTATCAACATGTGCTATAGCACACAAGCAAGCTAGAACTACATGGTATCCAATCTCTAAATCAGTTGTTGCTTGGTCTCAAATTCCCATTTAGTTTTTTACCATAGTTCTCTTTGGGTTGACATCATGTTTCCTTGCTCATTACTACAAAATTTACTATAGCTTGCTTGCTGACATTCTAGCTATATACATAAACTCCTAAGTAGAGTGTGTATAATTCCATTTACACAATTGACACCACTTTTTGTAGGAATTATATTGGCTATTGGTTAAAATGTTGGAATGATATTGGCTACTAGCTAAAATGTTGGACATTGCTTTGTATAATCAAGACCACCACAAAGCTCATAAACATAGGGTCTTTGGGAAGAAGATTGAGCATATGCCTTGCTATTGGTAAGAGGGATGGTATGTGTGTCCCATCTTTTTCAATAATAGGTCTATGTTTGATTAGGATTGAATTTTGTTGTTGTACAATCTTTTATTAGAAATCTATTTATTCTTATGATGATTTATGTGACTTAAGAAGCAAGTCAAGTTAGAGTTATTAAATCCCATAGCATCCAGACAACACTCATTAAAACTAGAATGTTGCAAAGCATTTAAATGATCTTGGAAATTCTTGTTCCTTGAGTTAATTAGCACAATCCTTACAAAATTGTGTTTTTTTTGCTTAAAAGCATATATAAGTGCAATTGCATTATGTTTGCTTCCCATTTTAGCAAAAACTACAGTAAAACTTCTTCAAAAAATTTCTCATATTCATCTCATCATGACCTTGGATCTTGGAGTGGGCTCTTAGTAAGGAGATGCAAGATATGCAAGAGTATGGGATAGAGGTACGTACTTCTACAAGATTTTTTCCCATCCGATGCTCTCTTTGGGTCTTAGGTGCTACTAGATTAGGGGCATTAAAGGTAGTCTCTTTAGAAGTTGGTATCTCTTGAGTAGGTATGGGAAAAGGTTGTCGTGAAGCTTAGGGAGCAGCACTGGGGGAACCTTCACGTGTCTGCTTCATTCTTGATTCAAGTTTCCTTTTCTTTTTCTCCTCTTTTGCCAGCCTCAAGGACTTAGGCTTGGCTATACTTCCAACTCTTCACTAAACTCATCAATGCTTTCAAAGGTATCCCTAGTGTGTTGGGGGATGAATTTCAAATTCACCAATAGATCTTCAACATTGGAATGGTCGTCTTGCTTGTAAGATTCCTCCTCTTGGTCATGGCTACTTGGATCTTCTTTTGGGCACTCCAGACTTGGCAATTGTCCCCTCATTCTCTTGCTTGGAGTGGTGAGGTATGATTATCTTGTTGCCCTTCTTCTCTTTCCAACTTTCTTTGCTCCCTTCTTGAAATTATATGGCCTTTTTGTATGGGATAGTTGAATTGTCTTCCAATGGAGCTGGAAGATAAGATATCATCCCCAAAGCATGATATGCAATTTGTATGAGCATTAGATATCCTCCAAGAAATAGCAATAGATTTTTCTAAGCATGACTCTGGCCTTGGATCATATTATGCTCATTTACCTTCTAAATGGCCTTCAAGATATAAGTTCTCACCTCATACTCTAGTAAATCTGGGTCCTCAAAAGCCTTGATGAGGAAGGTAGCCATTTGTAGTCTAGGCCGTGTGTATCTTTGAGTGAGGCTCATGCTGAAGTGTTGCATTAGTATAACTGCAATTCCCTCTAGATCTCAGGATGGCGGAGCTCTTGAAATGTTGATCACTCTTGTTTTGAGACATCTCTCTTCTAAAATTAGATTGGGTGTCCATCAAATTCTATGATTAAGGCTGAACCAGCCTTGCCTATGTTGTGCACTAGCTCCTAAGCTCTTCAAAAATCAAGGCCCCATGGCTTGAGTCTAAAGTAGCCATCTATGTTGGCAGCCTTGAACATCCGCTGGGTGATAGGCGCTTGATGCAGGGGAAAAGTAATCCTTGGTTGGGATGTACGTCATGATTTCCCAGGCCATCTCATCTTCAAAGTAAAGCTGTAGGAGGCATGCTCATATTGTAGACATCTCTTGTTCCAGGACCCGCATGAGAGTGTATCATTCATCATGGATCAGAATGGATGGAACTAGGTCCATGTGTTGTGGCAAAGCTGTGCCCTCAGACTCACTTGATGAAGAGTCAATCATCAATGATGCGTACTACCCTCTCGTACTGCCCAAGCTAAGAAAAGCCTAAGTGATGGAATTCTAGGAAAAATTTGCAAGAAGCTTGCTAGCCCAGTGCTATATGCAATCACTTACGTTCTTACTAGGCACATAAGTGATTACCCTCCCGCACTACCCAAGATAAGAAAAGCCTAAGTGATGGAGTTCTAAGAAAAATTTGAAAGAGGTTTGCTATCCTAGCACTATATGCAATCACTTACGTGCTTACTAGGCAGTAGTGAGAGCGTGAGGTGAGATAAGCTCAATGCTATGGCGGTATCTTATCTACGCAAGCGATATGTAAGAGAAGAGCATGTAGAACCTACCCAAACTTAATTGATATCTCTTAGAATAGCTTTGATTTCAATGAGTTAGTTAATGTTTCATTTGAGCTAGCTTCCTTTTCCAACACTTCATAAGTTAAGTAACCTTTCTCATACAATTCTATTTAATCCTTCCTATGCAAGTTCCTTTGTACATAACTTAGTTAACCATTTCTATGTAAGATTCTTAACACATAAGAAACTTAAGCAAGCTTCTTTACACATGAGTTAATTAATCAAGATTCCTTGCACATAAAAAATTTAACCAAGCTTCTTTACACCTAATCTTCTTAATGCTTCTTATGCAAGCTTCATAACACATAAGCTTAATAAGCAAGCTTCTTATGCAAGCTTCATAACACATAAGCTTAATAACCATGCTACTTATGCAAGCTTCATAACACATAAGCCTAATAACCACGCTTCTTATGCAAGCTTCATAAATTAATTAACCATTATTATTATTTCCATGCATGCATGCTTCTTCTTAAGCATTGAGAATACTTCCATAGCCAAGAGCTTATGAAACAAGATTTATCATCACATAAATAAATTCTTTATGAGGCTTAAATCAAAGTAATCTTACCGATGAGAATGAGGAAGAGAACTTGTAAGAAAGGGAGGAGGATAGGAGGCAAGAGCTTAGCAAGAGGGTAAGAGAGGGACTCCAACCACCATGGAAAAGCTTTACCTCCTTGGAGAGGGGAGAGATGGAGAAACTTAAGCAAGAGGGTGCTTCCAAGAAGAGCTCAAGGACAAGACCTTCCAAGTCTTGCAAATGATGCAAAGCTTGAGCAAGCATGAGCCTTGGCTTTGGCCAAGGGGGTGGGGTCATTAATACTAGCAAGGAGGAGAGAGGAGAGAGAAATCCTAGCAAGAGGTCCCCCTAAAAAATGCTCATTTTTTACCCTCTCTCTAGGCACATGGGAAAGGACCAGGGCATGTGGAAGAAGTGTGCAAGGCATGTGAGAGGGGTACCCAATGTCCTAGAAGCCTCAAATTCCAAAACTATGCCTTCCTTCTCATTGATTTCCCACAATTGAAGGGTCCTTGGCCATGCATGTGAAAAT
>JAODKW010197450.1:0-10904 GCA_027576515.1 Dryopteris marginalis
GGCTTTTGAATGGGAAGTGAAGCTGGATACTTCATCTTGGGTTATGCAAGAGCTCAGAAGTAGAAGTGGAGGAGGATTTACAGGAGACCCAAGCCATGGATCAGAGCCTAAAATAGATGCTTTTTTGTCCTCACTTAGGGCTTGTAAACAAAACAAAGATCTTGCTATAGGACCCCGCATATATGATGATCTTGTGCAAAGAGGATTGCTTTAAAAGTGCTCACATGCTCTAGTATTTGTGTACACAAAATGTGGTGAGTTTGGAAAAGCAAAGGAGTTACTTGACATGCATATGAGCAGCAATAATGTTGCCACATGGATTGTTTTAATAGTTGACTATGTTAAGAGGCTCACGGCCAAAATGCTTTAAATAGTTTTGAACAAAGGCAATGTGAGGGCATCTTTCTAGATGTAGTGACCTATGTGTGCACCTTGAAGGCATGTGCAATGATCGGAGCAAATGACACAAGGAAACAATTTCATGAAGAGAATGAAAGAAAATGGGTTTGTGACCACTTGAATGGATCTTATACCTTCATCATCTAGCTAACCAAATCACTGATAGTACTCTCACAACTAGAGGCCTCGTGCCTTCCCAGCTAAACCACACACATCCCAACAACATGAGTGGAATCGTAAACTTAAAAATTGTTATGACTGGATTGTTACACCTTGCAAAAAGAAAACTATACAAAAAGTGCAATGTAACTATATCTAGTACATGGCTTTCACAATTTTACATAAAGCAAATGTCAGACAATACTGACAGTAACTATGCACAAGACAAAAACTTCGATGAAATAGCGTATACAACAATCGATGAACCTAAGAAATGAAGGAGTTAATGGGGCTATGGTGGCTGAGAGAAGGTTGACCCATAAACCCTAAACCCTAAACAAAATAGCGTCTCCAACCATTTAAGAAACTGTGAAACCAACTCCAATTTTAAAGATCGACCCATAAAAGAACTCAAGTGCTAGCTCACAAATAGGCACAGAGCCAACAACGACTCAAGAGAAAGCACAGACAACACATTCACATGATGCAATGGACGGTACAAATTGTGTAAGACCCCCAACACCACCAACAAGGATAGTTATCGGCATTCAAGTTGAGAACGGTACTCAAGTTAAAAGCATAGATTTACTTCAGAGGGGTGAAATGAACAACATGACCTCTCATCAGACTTGGATTCTTTTGGTGATTTAGATGAAGAAGTGGTCCTTGGACGACATTGGATAGCTCAACATCAATATTATAGAGGGACAACCAAGCTTCTTCTATCCATCCCAAGTGACAATGAGCTAAGCATGCGTGTACTGCTAATGCTAGATGATCAATTAACATTTCTAGATGCTTCAAAATATCTTGGGTCTCAAGTGTGCAAGCCCATGTGCACCAATAGTACATATGTTGGTAAAGAGAAGGCAAGGAAAAACTAGCCTCTCCACCACCTGCAAGTGCCTAAGCGTCAAGCTCAACAAACCCGCATGCACCCTTTCCAAATAATCTCAAGGTAGATATTCAATCATCTTCACCAACAAAAACAAGAAACAGAGGGACACAATCAGGAAATCATCAACAAAATAAGATCTACCAACCAAAGTACCCATTACTAAGGACCCAACACCAAAGGAGGCAGCAAGTTCTAGTGCCCAAACCAATGGTATAGGCACATAAATTAAATGATGAACACCACTTAGATGGGTAGAACACGGGGTGACTAAAACTCAACAATCAAGCGGATGGCTATCTACTCTCAGTTCATTAAAAACACAGGAATATTTCCAAGGCCATAGAGCATTGTAATTGTCAAGGCCATAGCTTATTGTCTACAAATTGTCATCCACAACCAGCAATCCAATAGGTAAAGCTCAAAGAAGACAAACAACCACTTAGAGATCAAAGCAAAAGCAGAGGCAACAAAAGCAAAGACGACAAAGGCAGAACAAAACTTTTGGGTTCAACCATTCCAAAGAACTTGGCATGTCTATGAAGACATGGGTTTTCAAGGAAACACTAGCACAAATGTCTACAAACGGCAGTCATAACTTTGTTAGGATCCTTGCAAGAAGCACAAAGTCCAAGGTTTACAAAGAGATGATTGTTCCACAAGATCTCATCAGCGTTCAGGGCTACTATGAAGGACAAGCACAAATCTGGTTACCAAAAGCTCTCATGAAGAACCCATAAAGTAGCACATAATCACAAAAGGATTGACCTCAACAATCAAGTCACATCAATCGATGGAAGGCCAAGAAACGTGCTTCAAATAAAATCCCAAGCTACAAGGCTACCACATCCCAAATTTTGCCTAGCAGACAATGATGGGTGTCAAACAACACAAAGTCCACACAATCACATAAAGCTATAGCAGTTAAGCTAGAATAAAAGTGGGTGCCAAGGAAGCATTCAACTGCTTTAAAAGATGAGAACTTTAATGAGCTAAAGAAAATCCCAAAAGAACCATCCATTGTGGTGACTTGTTAAGCTTCTTCTTTTCAATCGCAACACTCTCAAGCAAAGAGCAACTCTTTTTAAAAACCAACTCAAAGTTGCAATCTTATGACGAAACCCTTGTTTCTTGAGGTTTACATAGTTGAACATCAGGAGAAAGCTTATTATCCTCAAACCTTAAGTACAATGGAAGTAAATATATATTAGCCACAATGAAATTTTTCAGAGTCATAAATCCATGTAGCTTGAACGTAAAGAATAAACACTTTGAAGCTTTAAATATAATTCTACCAAAAAGTCATATGCATATTTTGATTTTTGGTTATAGAATCAGAAGTTTCCAACTTAAAGTATAAGATTGGATCTGGGTGAAAGCATGCAAAGGTGGTACAAAAAAGAAGTGTCAAGGACCGTACCCAAAAAAATACATAAGGTAATTTTTTCATTGATTAAATGAAAAAGTTACCAAATAGTTATATATCAATGTGTATATCTTAAAGAGAAGAACTTAAAAATAGTTTTATTACAGAATTTCAATGGTGCCCCATTTCACAATATCCACCTATACCTTGGTCATAAAGTTGTACCACCTTTCCATGATTTTAGCCATCTCATCTTTAATGATTTTTCAACTTCCAAATATGATCTATATAATAGGATGTAGTCTGATAATATGAATTTAGTTTATTTAAGCATGCACTCTTATAATCCTTAAAGTGTCTTATTTTAAATTTGCATATTACAAGTTAGTGTAAATTTGCGCTAACATCCATATGAGGTGAGCACCTATTTTTGTACCATCATCAATTCCTTAATTCAAGTTTTATACTTTTAAACTCCAAATTCTAAGGTACAAAGATAGCTAAACAATCACCATGAAATTATACACCAAGTGTTGTCCATAGAAGAGGATAGCAAAAGTGAAAATATCAAGCATATGTGCTCTTAACCCTAGCATCATTCAATACTTATAAACAAATGGGGGATGCTTACAAATTATAGAAACAATGCTCATACATCTTGCTCTATCCATGGTTGAGGAATGAGGTTCTTAGAGCTTGTCTTGGGGGGTTCACTATATGTAAACCCTCTGTATCACTTGCATTCAAGGCCTATTTTAAAAACCCCTTATCTATGAATTTTTTGTGAATAAACATACCCTTTTTCTACTGAATCTATAAATACCCCCTTTTGTTAGTACCCTTCTATGTGTAAAAAATATGAAAAAAGGGGTGTGAAAAATCCCTTCTGTTGAACCCATGTGATACCCCTACACGAGAGACCCCTCCAAGGAGCTTGTAAGCTTATGAGCTGCAAGCAATGCATCTTTAGTCACTAAAAATGTGCATTGACCTCCATGAGAGGTGAGCATTTTTCTTTCCATAAATACAACATTTCAAGTAATTCAAGTATATATATAACATAGTGTCCAAGTTGAGCGATAGACTAATAACTACGATTTGTACTCACAAAGTTAATATAGACTTGAAGCTCTGTTGAGCTCTTTTTGGCTCATTGAGTCCCAACTATTGACTCTTTTGCCTTCCCACACATTTTGGCAGGTGGGCAACTTAACTTAGAAATTAACTTGAAGTGAATTATATTGCAGTTAATCTACTATGTAATAGGAAGAGCTTAATAATTGCAAGAAGCTTTTAACATACCAGAGATTGCTTACCAAATAGTACAAACGTATGAATATTAAACAATAATTTAGCTTTTAAAATTTTAAAAAAAATTAAAAATTTAAGGCCTTGTTGTAAATTCAAAAAAATCCCAAGTCTTTTCACAATAAGAACTTCAATATTAAAATCCCCAACTGAGATTAATGAACACAATTTTGAGTCTTAAAACAACTTTAGAATTTAGAGTTAAGGGACACACCAAACTAGTGTCAAAGGAAAATAAAATTCTGTCTTATTACAATTCCTGATTTCTTGCCTTTGAAAAATACTAGCTATACTTTCAAATAAGCTATTGTGTATACAGTTTGTGATCTTATTTTACTCTTCTTCTGTAAGCGCTCATTCTTTTGATCCTTAAGATATGTGTTCTCAGTCACACTACACCACTTCACATTCTATGCTTCTTGTCTAAGTAGTTGCAGTGACCCTTTAAGTATACACATAAGAGTGTGAACAGTGAAACAAAAAACACCCCTCTATTACTACCTAATGTTCAATAAAACATAGTCTTAAAATAGCTCTTATAACAAACTCCTAACACTTATTTCTCTTTTTATGGAAGCAGTAAGACAATGTTTAAGGCCTAATGCAACCTCAATTTCAACAACACCCTCAACTGAAAAGATGGGAGAAAGTATTGTTCCTCCATCGACTTGGACGAGCCAAGGAACTACAAGCTCATTAGGTACACAAGAAAGATATAAAATTGTACCAACATCAACCTCAATCAGCCTCCCAGTTGCAAAAAAAATTGACTTAGCTAAGAAAACAAAAGACGTTGTTGGGATTTTTTTCGCTCACCAATTTTGCGTGATGGTAGCAATGTTGTGTGTGTTTTTTGCATAAGGAAGAAGTTGCAGTAGATGCTGATGTGTTTTGGTAGCAAGCACAAAATTTTGCGGATGCGATTACTTTTTGATGCGTAGCGAATAGACAGGGTTTGATGCTAATGATGGCCGAGAAGGCAGGGAGTGCTCTCTGGATGCATGATGCTTGAACATGTACTGGATGCAGGTGGAAGATGTGCAGGATAATGTTTTTCATTTTGTGGAAATTGCAAATTGTTTGCTAAGTGTTGAGAGTGAAAACTACCCCGATAGATGATGTGATAGCAAGAGCAGGAAGGGTCTAGCCAAACTGGGAATTTATACTCAAGTTTATTGTGAATAATGTTACAGAATAAATTTTTTCATCCGGATGATGGTTGATGAGATTTTTAGACGACTAGGCGGGGACTTTTCAATTTTTTGCTGGTGGAAGTTGAAAACAGGCAGGCTTGCAGCGTAAATATCAAATGATTGGAACATCATCTCGAGACGGAGTGAACTGAAAAAATATAGTCAAATGGATTGGAAACAAGTTTACAGAAGGGAGATTTTGCAACAGAGCGGTGGATTGCGTGATTTTTAAGGATCTAGCAGGGTAGTTTTCAACATTTGAGATGCGCGCAATGAAATCTACTGAGGCTTGTATATGTTTTCCCGGAAATGTAGAGGTGCGGTGGCGATGAAGTGAGAAGATAAAGTGTGTTCGTATGTGTTGGTAGGAGAGTTGTGTGCTCAGTTTTGTATTCAAACTTTTCTACGACTTGCAGGAGCAGAGTAAAATGGGCAAAAAATCAAGGTGGATCCGGGGAATTTTTTCCAAATGTGTAAGATGAAGGGCTGGTGTAAATATGGGGCCCTTGAAGTGGAGTTGGTGATGCTGAGAGGCTCACGGCCAAAATTCTTTAGATTGTTTTGAATAATGCAGTGTGAGGGCATCCTTCCAATGGCAGTGACCTATGTGTCCATATTGAAAGCATGTGCCATGATTGAAGCGGATGGAAGAGGGAAACAAATCCATGAAGAGATTGCAAGGCCGAGGCTATTGAAGCATCATATTGTAGTGGGTGTTGTTCTAATCGACATGTACGTTGTCTTTGGTGCTTAATGGTGAGAACACATTTTTAAAAAGCAACCCATGGATTAAAAAGCATGCGCTTTATTTAGCTGGCAGAGGTGGGGCCAAACAGAAATAGCATAGTGCTGTTATTTTTGGAGCAGCGTATGCCTTGAAAAAGCACGACAAGTAGCCGAGGAAAAAGGATGGGAGGTGGCGCTAGAGTGGCGGCCAAGTTGAAAAAGGAAGTGGGGGCTGTTTTTTGTGTGGCGCAGTCCAGCGTGAATGGCAGCCAAGGCAGTTTAGGTCGAACAGCCTGAGTGATAGCGTGAAGTGAAGGCCAAGCCTTGTGATTGTGGACTGTAGCCGTTTTTTAAAAGAAGAGGTGGTGTGTGCTACAGGGCAGCGTGAGCGTGAAAGCAGGCACCATAGGGACAGTGCGCAGGTGGCTGTTGGGTTGGTGAAGGAGGCCCCGCCAAGATTAAAGGATGCTGTGTGTGGCGCTCTAAAAGCAGCATGATGTAGTGAAGGCGGGCCTTGTGTGGAGGCAGCTCAGCAAGAGGCGGAGAGCAGTATAAAGGAGCTGGCTGCTGTTTTGTACATGGCGCTACAGGAGCTTTTCATGTATGGGGTGCTGCAGCCAAGCAAGCGGGCAAAGGGCTGCAATTCAGTGGGCGGCTGTGCGTTGCAAATAAGGTAAAGGCCTTGTGAGAGGTGGTGGCCGAGCTCGAGGGGTTGTTGTCCAAGAGAGGCGGCATGCATAGGCAAGGAGGCGGCCACGTTGAAATAGGGAAGGAAGGCTGCGTTATTTTTGGTGTATGTGTGGGCTATCACAGCGTGTGATGAGCTGTTGGAGCGAGAGGACACAAATTCATGATGACATAGTAAGGCCCAGGTTTGTTGCTAAACATCATGCTGTTGGGTAGTTGCTCCACTACCTATGATCACGTCGTCAATTGAAAAAGGGGAAGAAATCCATGCCACAAGTGCAATGTTGGGCTTATGCACAAGAAGGTCAAAGTCAAACAAACATTGAACTCTTTTGAAGGAAGTTTCTCTCTCTCCCACTCTCGGCTGCTTCTCAGGTGTAGGTGTTTTCTCTCTTCCCTCTGTCTGTGTAGACGGGAGTTGGCAAAGGGTAGAAATCATCTACGACAAAAGCAAGAGGGTTTGTTTTTAGTGTGTTTTGCACGCTAGAGAGCGTTGCATTGTTATTTTCATTTCAGAGCACAGAAGGGCTTAGTTGTTTGTACGGTATGCCGGCTTGGTGTTGGAAAGGAAGATAGTCTTTTGGATGTTGGAATGGTTTGTTTTGTGATTCAATTCATGCAATCTCCTCTTGTTGATGTGTGGCGAGCTGACAAGCATTAGAGCCATCTTTGCGAAGTGTGATTTGTTCCTTTGTTGGTGGTCACAATCTCAAGACTCTATGCATCATCTAAGAGTGTGAAGCAGTGTGAGATTTTCTTTTACGTTCCAGTACGTTACACTGGTGGTGCCCCCTTCTTTTCTGTGTGTGTGTTCCAAGCTGCGAGAGGATCACATAGAGGTTGTTCCCATTTTCTTTTCTCCCTACAACGTCATTTTTGAAGGTCTCATCTTAAACCGGTATGGTACTGTGGAAACAAAAGGGACCAGACAAAGTACCTAATATTACGAGGTGACTTAGTGGACAAGGAAGGATTTGCAACTGTCACACTTGTAGGCAAGAATGAACTCATACGTCTATACAAAGCCTTTGTGCATCGTCAAAATTACATCAAAATTGATAACTTCAAAGTACTCCCACACAAAAACCTGGTTTACAACAAAGGAGATGCAAAAGTTATGATTCGTATCAACCATAACTTCAAAATAACTATCTTGCCACCTAACAAATTACACCTCACTTTTTCCCAGATTCAATGATAAATAACCTATTGGATAGCCACAATGTGGATGAGCAAGGAACCATAGCAGTAGTTCTCCTCCAAGACTATGGTTTGTTCACAACATGGAACAATAAACATTTACACATGCTCAATATAGCGGACGGAGTAAACGAGACCAAAAAAATTGTGGTACATTTTCTTTGTTTTCCTCCGCAAACAAAACAACGCTTTTTGAAACTTACCTCTCCAAGTTTTGTTTTACTTTATCATATATTTTTTTTAACGCAATTAAATTTTTTTGAGTCGACAATGGAAGAAAGAAAAACCCTTGTTAGAGTACTAAAAGAGAGCGCACTCGCAACATTCATCTTTAAGAATGTATATGTTAGCAACAAAGGCGTCTCTAAAACACTACAGCTCCATAGATACACAATTGCTACAGATCTTATAGATGAAGAATTGAGAACACATCTTATAACAGTGGGAGAGTACTAGAAATGGAAACAAACAAAAGTTGAGAAGGTAACAAAGTACACAGCCTTTTGTACTACACTTTTTTTTTAGTTCAAATAAGCAAACACAGCAATACAAATTTATACAACAATTCTAAGTAGCACGACATTAACTCATATTTGCTAGATTGAAGGAGAGTTCAGATTTGAGCGCACAAATTGACCATACTGCAATGCATGTCCTATGTGTCCAACGCGAGTGCATGAAAGGCAACAAAGAGACAATGCAAACTTCTTTTGCGATAGCTACAAAAAGGAAGTCAATCCTAAAGTGGTGGAGATGAGTGCAGGCAAAATTGTAAATGGTTTGGGAAAGCGCAAATTGCTCCTTGCTCACGATTGGTTGCACGATTTTCTAGGAACCCGAAAGACAATTAAGGAGTTTTTTGAGACACAAAAGAAGTAGTTTTTCTAGATAGTAACAACAAAGAGGTGAAGTGGAGTTTTCAATGTAGCTTTAGATTGCGCTATTGTTGGATATAAATTGCCATCAAACAAGCTGCTGAAGAATGAATAGTTTGCACGTCATTGTTGTGTACAATGCTAGAAGTAACGCTTGTTATAGTATCAAAGTTCTTTTCCTTGGTACTAGAAATAAGTAAATTAAATCTAAGCCAGTATAGTCCTTCTGAAGAAATGGTACAGATTTTTGCTTTATATACAGTCTATGAGCTTGAGAAAATGTTTTGTCTTTGATTTATTCTAGGCATTGTTGACTGTCTTTAGCAGCTCCCTATTACCATAATTTTCCTTTGTATGAAGTATATGAGTTTGAGAAGATATCTTGTCTTTGCTTCATTCTACTCATTGTGGACTGTCTTTATCAGCTAAATGTTATCATAATTTCTTATTTACAATTTGCATTGACTCAACCACTTTCTCTTTTCTAAAGCAAGCTGTATTTCTAAACTTAGTTGTAAAGTTTTGTTTCAATAAGTGAGATAGTTCTAAAAAGAAGTATTCTCTCTTATGTAAACAAGTAGAAGTTAATATTCTTTCTCTATGTTTCACTTTCAGCAAAATTTTGCATTATGGGACAATTGATAGGCGTATTGGAAGCCCGGGGGGGTCACTTGGCTACATGTACCATAACCTATGAGTGAACGGAAGGGTATATTTTTAATAGGGGTAATCACAAGTTTTATAGTGAAATATAGTCAAAGGGGGCTAATACCCTTGCACGCAGGTGTTATATGGATTTTATATAGAGTGACCCCCCCGGGATTGGAAGATACCTTACAGAGCGCTAATTTGACAAGATGTCCTAACTTCTAGGATGAAGCTAGGAATTGTTTATTTGATACCACAGCACATTTACTATAATATACTTATAATTCTATAGATTTGAGAGAAACAATAATTGAGAGCTTTCAATTAGCTCTAGCAATGCAGTGGCTTACAAATTTTTTGTAAGAAGAAATTTTAGATGATCTGCACGAAGTAAAAACCTACAATGAGTACTTAGGTTACCGGCAAAGAAAGAAGGACTATGGGGAGACCATTTTTGCTTGTACTAGTCTAGCAAATACTTCCCATGCACAATAACTTTGTGGTCATACAAAGCCCAAAATCAATACATTACATACCCTGGTTCTAACAACTCACAAGTTCTTAGATTATTATACCATGATCACCTTTAAAAATAAGGTCACTTTGAATCTTTACGTGATAGAGAGGAAAAGGGAAATAGTGAAATTTGCAAACAACATTGTGCAATCATCAAAGCCGACACACTTTTTAATAGTGTTTCTTATTTGCTACAAGAAACATACAATCCTTAACAAATACAAGAAGTAAGTGTCAAAACATACTCTAAAATGCTACAAGAGAATCAGAACAATTACAACAACTCTTACACAAATTAACAAACACTGAACAGAGTATCCTTTTTACAAAACCTACAAATGTTAATGACTATTTGAAGTTATTAAGAAAACTTGCAACCGTAGGTGGCCTGCAAGGCAATTTTCAAATGTTGCCCTTAGTAGCAAAGGGACTATGTGTCAAAATTATCGTGCAAGATGGGAGAATGTACTCACAACTAGCATAAGTAAATTCAAATGGAGATACCACCATTTATCTACTGTACTTTAGCAATAGTAATGAATCTTCTTTGAGCTACCAATTCCTTATCTACTAAATGAACCTTTCCTACATAGCGTAAGACCTGCTGAGTTCCAGATTTTGCAAAAAAAAATTGTTACTGTAACACTTTATGAGAGTCTAAGAAAAGAGCACGGAACCAAAGCAATTCTCCATTTGGTACAAAAAAATCCGAAGAGAACGTTAACCAAAGAAAAATCAAGAAAAATATGTAAACTTGGAATAACCTAAGAGTCTTCTAGACGAAGCTTTACAAAACAAAATACTACAAAGACTTAATGCTTATAAGTACACAATAGGCGATTGCCTCTTTGACACTTTGAGCATTTCCCACATATGGGATTATTCAATTCCGAACGGAGCCCCGTGGTGCATTTGCCCAAAAATGCTCTTTT